>OZ023274.1:40178622-40220655 GCA_964007475.1 Hybos culiciformis | reverse complement strand
ATTACGCTTCTTTCTGTGCAATATTTATGCAAATCGGTTTGCTAGATCCGGAGAAAAAAACGATAAGGTGATTAAACCCGCTAATTTTAACACTAAAAATGTTGACTTTGGGCTGGTTTTTTGTTCATTACTCCGGCTCCAGACCTCGGAGAACCTCCGTTTTTGGCTTAAATTAAAGGTCTAGAAATTACGCTTCTTTCTGTGCAATATTTATGCAAATCGGTTTGCTAGATCCGGAGAAAAAAACGATAAGGTGATTAAACCCGCTAATTTTAACACTAAAAATGTTGACTTTGGGCTGGTTTTTTGTTCATTACTCCGGCTCCAGACCTCGGAGAACCTCCGTTTTTGGCTTAAATTAAAGGTCTAGAAATTACGCTTCTTTCTGTGCAATATTTATGCAAATCGGTTTGCTAGATCCGGAGAAAAAAACGATAAGGTGATTAAACCCGCTAATTTTAACACTAAAAATGTTGACTTTGGGCTGGTTTTTTGTTCATTACTCCGGCTCCAGACCTCGGAGAACCTCCGTTTTTGGCTTAAATTAAAGGTCTAGAAATTACGCTTCTTTCTGTGCAATATTTATGCAAATCGGTTTGCTAGATCCGGAGAAAAAAACGATAAGGTGATTAAACCCGCTAATTTTAACACTAAAAATGTTGACTTTGGGCTGGTTTTTTGTTCATTACTCCGGCTCCAGACCTCGGAGAACCTCCGTTTTTGGCTTAAATTAAAGGTCTAGAAATTACGCTTCTTTCTGTGCAATATTTATGCAAATCGGTTTGCTAGATCCGGAGAAAAAAACGATAAGGTGATTAAACCCGCTAATTTTAACACTAAAAATGTTGACTTTGGGCTGGTTTTTTGTTCATTACTCCGGCTCCAGACCTCGGAGAACCTCCGTTTTTGGCTTAAATTAAAGGTCTAGAAATTACGCTTCTTTCTGTGCAATATTTATGCAAATCGGTTTGCTAGATCCGGAGAAAAAAACGATAAGGTGATTAAACCCGCTAATTTTAACACTAAAAATGTTGACTTTGGGCTGGTTTTTTGTTCATTACTCCGGCTCCAGACCTCGGAGAACCTCCGTTTTTGGCTTAAATTAAAGGTCTAGAAATTACGCTTCTTTCTGTGCAATATTTATGCAAATCGGTTTGCTAGATCCGGAGAAAAAAACGATAAGGTGATTAAACCCGCTAATTTTAACACTAAAAATGTTGACTTTGGGCTGGTTTTTTGTTCATTACTCCGGCTCCAGACCTCGGAGAACCTCCGTTTTTGGCTTAAATTAAAGGTCTAGAAATTACGCTTCTTTCTGTGCAATATTTATGCAAATCGGTTTGCTAGATCCGGAGAAAAAAACGATAAGGTGATTAAACCCGCTAATTTTAACACTAAAAATGTTGACTTTGGGCTGGTTTTTTGTTCATTACTCCGGCTCCAGACCTCGGAGAACCTCCGTTTTTGGCTTAAATTAAAGGTCTAGAAATTACGCTTCTTTCTGTGCAATATTTATGCAAATCGGTTTGCTAGATCCGGAGAAAAAAACGATAAGGTGATTAAACCCGCTAATTTTAACACTAAAAATGTTGACTTTGGGCTGGTTTTTTGTTCATTACTCCGGCTCCAGACCTCGGAGAACCTCCGTTTTTGGCTTAAATTAAAGGTCTAGAAATTACGCTTCTTTCTGTGCAATATTTATGCAAATCGGTTTGCTAGATCCGGAGAAAAAAACGATAAGGTGATTAAACCCGCTAATTTTAACACTAAAAATGTTGACTTTGGGCTGGTTTTTTGTTCATTACTCCGGCTCCAGACCTCGGAGAACCTCCGTTTTTGGCTTAAATTAAAGGTCTAGAAATTACGCTTCTTTCTGTGCAATATTTATGCAAATCGGTTTGCTAGATCCGGAGAAAAAAACGATAAGGTGATTAAACCCGCTAATTTTAACACTAAAAATGTTGACTTTGGGCTGGTTTTTTGTTCATTACTCCGGCTCCAGACCTCGGAGAACCTCCGTTTTTGGCTTAAATTAAAGGTCTAGAAATTACGCTTCTTTCTGTGCAATATTTATGCAAATCGGTTTGCTAGATCCGGAGAAAAAAACGATAAGGTGATTAAACCCGCTAATTTTAACACTAAAAATGTTGACTTTGGGCTGGTTTTTTGTTCATTACTCCGGCTCCAGACCTCGGAGAACCTCCGTTTTTGGCTTAAATTAAAGGTCTAGAAATTACGCTTCTTTCTGTGCAATATTTATGCAAATCGGTTTGCTAGATCCGGAGAAAAAAACGATAAGGTGATTAAACCCGCTAATTTTAACACTAAAAATGTTGACTTTGGGCTGGTTTTTTGTTCATTACTCCGGCTCCAGACCTCGGAGAACCTCCGTTTTTGGCTTAAATTAAAGGTCTAGAAATTACGCTTCTTTCTGTGCAATATTTATGCAAATCGGTTTGCTAGATCCGGAGAAAAAAACGATAAGGTGATTAAACCCGCTAATTTTAACACTAAAAATGTTGACTTTGGGCTGGTTTTTTGTTCATTACTCCGGCTCCAGACCTCGGAGAACCTCCGTTTTTGGCTTAAATTAAAGGTCTAGAAATTACGCTTCTTTCTGTGCAATATTTATGCAAATCGGTTTGCTAGATCCGGAGAAAAAAACGATAAGGTGATTAAACCCGCTAATTTTAACACTAAAAATGTTGACTTTGGGCTGGTTTTTTGTTCATTACTCCGGCTCCAGACCTCGGAGAACCTCCGTTTTTGGCTTAAATTAAAGGTCTAGAAATTACGCTTCTTTCTGTGCAATATTTATGCAAATCGGTTTGCTAGATCCGGAGAAAAAAACGATAAGGTGATTAAACCCGCTAATTTTAACACTAAAAATGTTGACTTTGGGCTGGTTTTTTGTTCATTACTCCGGCTCCAGACCTCGGAGAACCTCCGTTTTTGGCTTAAATTAAAGGTCTAGAAATTACGCTTCTTTCTGTGCAATATTTATGCAAATCGGTTTGCTAGATCCGGAGAAAAAAACGATAAGGTGATTAAACCCGCTAATTTTAACACTAAAAATGTTGACTTTGGGCTGGTTTTTTGTTCATTACTCCGGCTCCAGACCTCGGAGAACCTCCGTTTTTGGCTTAAATTAAAGGTCTAGAAATTACGCTTCTTTCTGTGCAATATTTATGCAAATCGGTTTGCTAGATCCGGAGAAAAAAACGATAAGGTGATTAAACCCGCTAATTTTAACACTAAAAATGTTGACTTTGGGCTGGTTTTTTGTTCATTACTCCGGCTCCAGACCTCGGAGAACCTCCGTTTTTGGCTTAAATTAAAGGTCTAGAAATTACGCTTCTTTCTGTGCAATATTTATGCAAATCGGTTTGCTAGATCCGGAGAAAAAAACGATAAGGTGATTAAACCCGCTAATTTTAACACTAAAAATGTTGACTTTGGGCTGGTTTTTTGTTCATTACTCCGGCTCCAGACCTCGGAGAACCTCCGTTTTTGGCTTAAATTAAAGGTCTAGAAATTACGCTTCTTTCTGTGCAATATTTATGCAAATCGGTTTGCTAGATCCGGAGAAAAAAACGATAAGGTGATTAAACCCGCTAATTTTAACACTAAAAATGTTGACTTTGGGCTGGTTTTTTGTTCATTACTCCGGCTCCAGACCTCGGAGAACCTCCGTTTTTGGCTTAAATTAAAGGTCTAGAAATTACGCTTCTTTCTGTGCAATATTTATGCAAATCGGTTTGCTAGATCCGGAGAAAAAAACGATAAGGTGATTAAACCCGCTAATTTTAACACTAAAAATGTTGACTTTGGGCTGGTTTTTTGTTCATTACTCCGGCTCCAGACCTCGGAGAACCTCCGTTTTTGGCTTAAATTAAAGGTCTAGAAATTACGCTTCTTTCTGTGCAATATTTATGCAAATCGGTTTGCTAGATCCGGAGAAAAAAACGATAAGGTGATTAAACCCGCTAATTTTAACACTAAAAATGTTGACTTTGGGCTGGTTTTTTGTTCATTACTCCGGCTCCAGACCTCGGAGAACCTCCGTTTTTGGCTTAAATTAAAGGTCTAGAAATTACGCTTCTTTCTGTGCAATATTTATGCAAATCGGTTTGCTAGATCCGGAGAAAAAAACGATAAGGTGATTAAACCCGCTAATTTTAACACTAAAAATGTTGACTTTGGGCTGGTTTTTTGTTCATTACTCCGGCTCCAGACCTCGGAGAACCTCCGTTTTTGGCTTAAATTAAAGGTCTAGAAATTACGCTTCTTTCTGTGCAATATTTATGCAAATCGGTTTGCTAGATCCGGAGAAAAAAACGATAAGGTGATTAAACCCGCTAATTTTAACACTAAAAATGTTGACTTTGGGCTGGTTTTTTGTTCATTACTCCGGCTCCAGACCTCGGAGAACCTCCGTTTTTGGCTTAAATTAAAGGTCTAGAAATTACGCTTCTTTCTGTGCAATATTTATGCAAATCGGTTTGCTAGATCCGGAGAAAAAAACGATAAGGTGATTAAACCCGCTAATTTTAACACTAAAAATGTTGACTTTGGGCTGGTTTTTTGTTCATTACTCCGGCTCCAGACCTCGGAGAACCTCCGTTTTTGGCTTAAATTAAAGGTCTAGAAATTACGCTTCTTTCTGTGCAATATTTATGCAAATCGGTTTGCTAGATCCGGAGAAAAAAACGATAAGGTGATTAAACCCGCTAATTTTAACACTAAAAATGTTGACTTTGGGCTGGTTTTTTGTTCATTACTCCGGCTCCAGACCTCGGAGAACCTCCGTTTTTGGCTTAAATTAAAGGTCTAGAAATTACGCTTCTTTCTGTGCAATATTTATGCAAATCGGTTTGCTAGATCCGGAGAAAAAAACGATAAGGTGATTAAACCCGCTAATTTTAACACTAAAAATGTTGACTTTGGGCTGGTTTTTTGTTCATTACTCCGGCTCCAGACCTCGGAGAACCTCCGTTTTTGGCTTAAATTAAAGGTCTAGAAATTACGCTTCTTTCTGTGCAATATTTATGCAAATCGGTTTGCTAGATCCGGAGAAAAAAAACGATAAGGTGATTAAACCCGCTAATTTTAACACTAAAAATGTTGACTTTGGGCTGGTTTTTTGTTCATTACTCCGGCTCCAGACCTCGGAGAACCTCCGTTTTTGGCTTAAATTAAAGGTCTAGAAATTACGCTTCTTTCTGTGCAATATTTATGCAAATCGGTTTGCTAGATCCGGAGAAAAAAACGATAAGGTGATTAAACCCGCTAATTTTAACACTAAAAATGTTGACTTTGGGCTGGTTTTTTGTTCATTACTCCGGCTCCAGACCTCGGAGAACCTCCGTTTTTGGCTTAAATTAAAGGTCTAGAAATTACGCTTCTTTCTGTGCAATATTTATGCAAATCGGTTTGCTAGATCCGGAGAAAAAAACGATAAGGTGATTAAACCCGCTAATTTTAACACTAAAAATGTTGACTTTGGGCTGGTTTTTTGTTCATTACTCCGGCTCCAGACCTCGGAGAACCTCCGTTTTTGGCTTAAATTAAAGGTCTAGAAATTACGCTTCTTTCTGTGCAATATTTATGCAAATCGGTTTGCTAGATCCGGAGAAAAAAACGATAAGGTGATTAAACCCGCTAATTTTAACACTAAAAATGTTGACTTTGGGCTGGTTTTTTGTTCATTACTCCGGCTCCAGACCTCGGAGAACCTCCGTTTTTGGCTTAAATTAAAGGTCTAGAAATTACGCTTCTTTCTGTGCAATATTTATGCAAATCGGTTTGCTAGATCCGGAGAAAAAAACGATAAGGTGATTAAACCCGCTAATTTTAACACTAAAAATGTTGACTTTGGGCTGGTTTTTTGTTCATTACTCCGGCTCCAGACCTCGGAGAACCTCCGTTTTTGGCTTAAATTAAAGGTCTAGAAATTACGCTTCTTTCTGTGCAATATTTATGCAAATCGGTTTGCTAGATCCGGAGAAAAAAACGATAAGGTGATTAAACCCGCTAATTTTAACACTAAAAATGTTGACTTTGGGCTGGTTTTTTTGTTCATTACTCCGGCTCCAGACCTCGGAGAACCTCCGTTTTTGGCTTAAATTAAAGGTCTAGAAATTACGCTTCTTTCTGTGCAATATTTATGCAAATCGGTTTGCTAGATCCGGAGAAAAAAACGATAAGGTGATTAAACCCGCTAATTTTAACACTAAAAATGTTGACTTTGGGCTGGTTTTTTGTTCATTACTCCGGCTCCAGACCTCGGAGAACCTCCGTTTTTGGCTTAAATTAAAGGTCTAGAAATTACGCTTCTTTCTGTGCAATATTTATAAAATCAGCAAAAATTCTTTAACAAAATTTTTTTTTGTATAAAAATTCTCAAGAATGGTGCGGTAGTAACGATAACTGGATCATCAATATTGTAGGTCGTTATTGCAAAAAAAAAAAAAAATTAAAAATAGAATTTTATTTTATTTCAACCTTTGTTTAATACAATATATATTGTACATACTTAAATTTAGAATGAAAAGAAAAACCAAAAATCTTATGAATTATTAAAGCGATTAGGTGTCAAAATCTTATTTTCAATAAATTTTGTTTTCAACAAGGAGATTCAGGTTATAATTTTAACGCTAGGATTACGATACTATGCTAATGAAAAAATTTTGAATGATATTTTTGGGGTGTTTGTTAGAAAATTAATTTTTACTAACCCTTTTCCTATACCAAATCCAAACGTTCAACATACTGATTTATATAAATATATAAGTAATGTACATAATGTGTGTACGTAAAAGTATTATGTTTTAACATAATATTATTGTAAATGTTCTTTATATTCTTCAAAAACCTAATCTCGTTTTGAATGTATTGCATATAAAATCCATTCAAACTTAATTTATATTTTTAAACTAAACAGCAACCTTTTTTAATTTTTTGAAAATTTTAAGGATTACAAAGGATAATAAATATTAGGTAACCAAAAAAAAAACATTAAAATTGTTTAGCTTTTTAAAGGAACAAACAATAAATTTTTTTTTTTATCACGAAAAAGGATGGATAACTAACATTTTGAAACGTGAATGTTATCAATAAAATAAGATGTTGTATATAGTTTTAAAAAGGCTTATTTGATAAAGGCGAAAAAAAATATCAGGATCAATTTGTATTTTGCAATCAATGTTGTGTACTGTGAGTGATTGAATATTTTCAGTATAAATAAAAACACTTGAAAAAATTAACATTAAACAATTTAAATCTGTGTAATAGGTATAAATCTGTGTATAAAATTTATTATTTGTAAATAACAAATCAATCAGTATGTAGACAAGGGAATTTTTGGATGTTCACATATTTTTATTGATGATTCTGTAATTAAGGAATTACAAAGACATCATTTCAAATTAGGTATTTCTCCCTAGACTTAAGTTTTTTAGATCTTTTTTTTTACCTTTCTAACTTAAGATTATTTATGGAAAAAAAATAGCTTATTTTAGTAAAATAGAAAGTTTTTATAGAAAAATAGTTAAAGTTAAAAACTTCAATAACAGAAAATTCGACAAATGAAAAATAATAACTATTTGAAAAAATGATCTTATATAAATCAATCAAAAATGACTGTCAATAATGGTTGTTTAATTTCGCGTTTGATCGAAGAGAACAGTTGACTGTAGACAATAATTAAAAATCAAAAGTCGGAAGAATTGAATCAACTATACTGATTTTTTGTAATTAATAAAAATATTTTTTTGGTAAATTATTGAGAGAAAATCAAATTTCAAACCTAACATAAGCATAAATTATAATAAAATATATATTTGATTAAAAATTTAAAATAAATAAAAAAAACTTTTTTTTGTTATAATTTCAATATTTTCATTGAAAAAAAAATTAATTTTTTATTATAAAAATAATAACAGAATAATAGCAAAATTAATTTTTTTTTCATGTTTTGTTATTCCTGGGAAATTTTCTAAATATTCCATATGTTTTTCAAATTGTTTTTAGAATTCTATTTACAACCAATTGTTTCATTTTCAAAAGTATATAAAATTGTGCGAATTTTTAGATTAAAAACTATCCAGGAAATCACGGTCCACCTAGAACAGAGATGGGAACCTGCGGCCTGTTAATAGTAGATTACAATACATGTTAAGAAAATTTGTTATTAATTACGAGTTGTGTATAAACACAAACACATAGACACGAGTCAAAATTATAATATTGACAAGTGTCTATTTGTTTGTGTGTATACACAACTCGTAATTAATAACAAATTTTCTTAACATGTTTAATGTGCATGGGAGAGGGAGTTGAAAACAATACACTTACAATGAAAAAAATAAACAAAAAAGCTCAAAATGAAACAAGGAAATAAAATTTAATTAATACGGAAGTAAATTTATTTCTCGAAATGATTTCAAACCGTATGATTTAATGCAAAAAAAAAAAATTGAATAATTTTTTTTTGGAAAAATTACTAGTTTTATTTTATTATTTTAAGAATTAGCTGATCTTCTTAGATTTTATTTAATTTTATTTTTAATTATTAAAAAAAAATAATAATTTTATAATTTTTTTTTTTATAATTAAAAATAAAATTAAATAATTAAAATTATTATACATTTTACCTTATGCTGCCATTTTCCTCGTTTGTTGATAAAAGAAAAAAAAATTCTTACTTGACATTTGACAACTGACAGCAAACTTTATAATGCCAGAAATGATTTTTTTCAATACTTTCACGGTGGGTCCGCGCAATAACTCATCGGTACTTAACTCATCGGTCGATTTTGGATAAGTTATATCCGTTTTAACTCATCCGAAAATTGGCCGATGATTTATATCCTTTGCAATGCACATAACTCATCCATTGCTGATAAGTTATGTGCTTTCAGAAAAATAAAACTGATCTGGCAACTTTTTCGGATAACTTAAATCCTTTTTAAAACACATAACTCATCTGCAAAATTATGAGCGAACATTGTCGGCGCAGCTCCGAATTTTTTTTTCGGTCACTGGTCGAACTGGTGGTTGATCAGTGGGATTTGCAGCAGTGGGATTCCACCTCAATGCTTATTTGTAACAAACACTACGGTACTTCCTCTTTGGCCAATGAGTGACCCTATTTTTCGGAAAAGGATAAATGGGGTATCCAAGAACGTGAGAAAGGGGGGGGAGTGTGGGGGCTGCGGACGGGCGGACTGGTGGTTGGTCAGTGGGATTTGCGGCGCCAGCCGCAAATCCCACTGACCAACCACCAGTCCGCCAGAACGCAGCCCCCACCCTCCCCCCCCACTTCTTTCGTTCTGGGGCACTCCCTCTACTGCAAATTCCACTGACCGATACCAGGCGCCGCAACTCTCACTGGGCGGGCGGTCCGCAGCCTACGGCGACAATGTTCGCTCATAACGGATGAGTTATGTGTTTTAAAAAGCATTTAAGTCATCCGAAAAAGTTGCCAGATCAGTTTTATTTTTCTGAAATAACATAACTTATCAGCGATGGATGAGTTATGTGCATTGCAAAGGATATAAATCATCGGCCAATTTTCGGATGAGTTAAAACGGATATAACTTATCCAAAATCGACCGATGAGTTAAGTACCGATGAGTTATTGCACTTCGCTCAAGGTTACCATTGTTCTATTTTTATTCATTTTGAATTTTTGAATAAAATAAGTGCAATTTACGAAGTGTGCTTTAAATTTTTGTACTAAAATCCAACCACACTCGCTTAAAAATTTAGTAGTAGAGGTTGGAAGATCCTTTAAAAATAGTAGATCGAAACACATGTTAAGAAAATTCATCGACTGATCGACTGGCCGCTTTTTAGGAAAACAAAAAAAATAGCCGCGTATTTTTTTATTGGTTCTCTTTTGTTTTTTTTTTTTGTTTGCTCATATGGAAAATATAGATTAGTTCAGAGGGAAAATATAGATTTTTAGCATTATAAACTAAACTTTGACATTGATGTGATGCATGTGAGTGGTATACTATTGCAATTTTTTTTTTTTTTTGTATTTGTCTGTATTGAAATATTGTGAGTGTGAGTGATATTATTTTTGTTTATAGTATTACGCAGTTCAAAATGAAGTAAGTAAATACAATTTACATTATAGGGAAATGTAAATAAAATTAACTTAAGTGAATAATTGCATATGTATTGATGCATGTAATAGACCATTTACCGAGCTAAATTTGCGATTGTAAATACAACTTACCGAACACATGCACATTAAAATATATTTTGTGGCCTTACCACATAAAATTCGTTATCTACCTGTCATATTAATTTTTTTAATATCATAATGTCATTATTTTATTTATGTTTTGAAGAAGAAATGTTTTTTATTAAATAATGAATTAATAATAATAAAATTGTATTCGAAATAAATTGAAATAAATTACGAAGTACTGGTCGAGTATTGAATGAATTGGCGGCCTGCTTGCAATTTTCGAAATTAAAATTGTCCTTTCATGTTAAAAAGGTTCCCCATCCCTGACCTAGAGAGATAATTGAAAATAGAATTCAAAAATATTTTTTATATATCTATTTTGTTTTGTTTTTTTTTTATATCACTAATATCGAAATCTGAAGAAAATTCGATTTAATATTCACCATTGGTTTCGTAAATTAAATGTACTACGGATTCGCAGAGGAAAACTTAAGAAAACTTAAAAAAAACTTTTAGATTGTTTTTTCCAGAGCTTTCAGATTCTGTTACAAATTTTGTCTAACAAAAAATTAGATTTTTTTGTTTTTTTGTTATTGTTCTTAAGATTCTCGAAATATTTTCCCATAACGATGTTATTTATTTTCCCAAAAAATATCAAAATATTTTTAGAAACTTTGCTTTTGGAAAATTTTTATTTTCTTCTTTTTTTTTCTTTTTTTTTTTTTATTCTACAAATGATAATAAATTTTTTAATAAAAATATTTCAATTTTTTGTTTTACTCACCCCGAAAAAAAAAAATCAACAAGCACGTATATATACTTGAGTAACTTTGTGAAAAATACTTGTGTATAATTTTTTATTTTTTTTCAAGAGGTCTACAATATAAAAATTCAAGATATAACGCTGACGTTAAGAAGAAAAACATTAATATCTTCAAACAATATATGTACATACAATAATCGCAAAAAAAAAACTATACAATTAAAAATAAAATAGTCTTAAATAAAATAGTCTTAAAAAAAAAGAGAAAAATTAAACGAAATTGTTTTTTCTGTCAAATAATGGTTTGCGTCCAGCATTAAGGTGCTATTATATAACTTAAAAACCTTTGGACACTTTTACAAAAATTTGTTTCTTTAAAAATTGTCCCGAAAACACATATAAGCTGCCAAAACATTTTATCGTTTGCTGGACACTCTTAGAACGAAAAACTTTTGTTTATATAGTTTCTGTAAGAAAAAGGATTTTATGCAATTTATATATTTTATCACGGAAACCATGCTATTAAAGGATATTCTGTATATCTTGTTTCTATGAAAATAAATTGGAATTTTGTGGGTAAATAAAAGTCATGAATTAAAAAAAAAACAAAAAATTCTCAAAAATATTATATTCTTGGAAACAAAAATTATTTTTTATTTTATTTAAAAAATTTCAACAAAAATTTAAATATTATTTTGGGATAAAATTTTATTCATATCTTTATTTTTTCATATAGATAAACGAAAAAGAACATTTAATTTCTAACTTAATTTTTAATTTTTTTTTCCTGGAGGGCTTTTTATTTTAAGCATGAAAAAAAGTATAAAGTGAAAATTAAAAATAGTTCAAGGATTGAAATTGTGGTTTGAAAAACACAAAGAATTTCTCGATATATAGATTCTATATACTTATATATGCGTTATAATACTAGCAAAGAAAAATTAATCCCATTGAAAGTAAATTTTCTTTTCCAAACATATTAGGTATTTATAATTTTTTCGTGTTTTTTTTTTTTTTTTTTTATAGGGAATGTAAGATTTTATTGTAAATTTTCATTTTTAATATACAAGTATGTATAGAGAATGTCGTTGTGGTTAAAGAAACACATTATATTTTGAGATTTAAACTCTATTAAAATGAGAATGCAATAAGTTTTCATTGAACCAAATAAATATGAATACCATAAATATTACATATAGAAAAATAAAACGTATTGTGCAGATTCATGTACATGTTTATGTTTTAATTTAAGAAAATTATACCTAATTATAATACTATACAAACATTATTCCAATAATATATAACATATTAAAATATAACAAAATAATCTTCAAAAAATAAATAAATAAATAAAAAAAATAATTTTAAAAACAACGTTTTTGTAACGGAATAAAATAACTAAAAAATAAAATATATAATCAGATAATAATTGATAACCTCATACCGATTTCCCTGAAAATTAATTCTCACGAAAAACGTGGGGCGCGTAAAATTGAACAATATCGTTTATCACACGCGCCCCACGTTTTTCGTGAGAATTAATTTTCAGGGAAATCGGTATGAGGTTATCAATTATTATCTGATTATATATTTTATTTTTTAGTTGTTTTATTCCGTTATAAAAACGTTGTTTTTAAAATCATTTTTTTTATTTATTTATTTATTTTTTCTTTTTTAATCTTATTTGAATCGAATTAAGCCATGAATAAAAACATAAAATTTTTATATCTATTTTACGTATGCTAAAGCTATGAAATCCTAAATTTCTAAATTTGCTTTTTAGCCCCCTCCCCGGAGTCCTGGGACCACAGATGGGGGCCCTGCGACATCCAGTCTTTAATCCAGGTATTTCGATCCAACACTATAACATTTTATCGGAATATACGTAAATTCCAAAACCGGCTTCTAAGGTAGCCCTCCCATCGGGGCCGATCAAAATTTCTAATATTCTATAACCATCTCGGATCCCAATGCTACTTAAGTTCAAAATTTCAGCCAAATCGGTACAATGGCGTGATTTCGGAATCAGTGGAACAATGGATGGAACCGTGGACCCACAAAAATGTTTACATTATGTTGTATTGTCATCCATTTCTGACCTATGCTCCAATTTTCAAGCCTCTATCTCATCTAGAAGTGCCTGAAAAATTGATTACAAAATTTGCCCCGGACAACAAAGTGAACTAATAAAAACGTTTTAAAATAACTTCTGTTCTCTACATACAATGCGGAACAATCGACCCGAAAAGGCCATTAATATAAAGTTATAAAGTTATAAGTTGACGTCAATCCGATAAATACATCCAAAACTATCTAATACAATTTGAGTTAATATATTATTTTAAGTATACTGCCTTTAATTTAAATTTTCATTAATTCTCAAATTAATTATAAATTCTCTCTTACGATTTCTGAAACAAATATACATATACCACTTGTATGGAAAGCAAAAACGTACTGTCACCTCCACGCGGTGCTTTCTGGTAGCTAGGAGAGGTGCCGGGACGAGCATGCGGTGGAGGGGTGGGCTTCGACAAGTCTAGGCTGGTCAAACCCAACCTTGCCTAGCATTCTGTTCAGCAACCTCAAATAGACTAACGACAGACGTCAGTCCACCTCCTCATAACCTGTCCAAGCCTATTCACGTAATTCTCCTTCTTCCTATAATTACTAACATGTCAAAATACCGTACTAACAAGCCAAACCTAATGTCAAGGTGGTGTGAGCACCGTGCCGAAGTCTGCAAGGCTGGGGGTTAAACCAGTCTCTAACGAGCTCCCTCCGATGCCCAGGCAAGGTCGGTTGTATAAGTGCCTTATCCTGTTATGTCGGCTCTGACAGGATGGACCTTTTTTTCCGGACATTCTCGTGGGACCAACAATGAACACAACAAATACAAAGACAAAACAAACAACAAACAACAACGACAATTCAGTTCATTCTTCTTCGGAAGATGAACTACTGGCCTCCAGTCAGGAGACAGTGAAAGAAGGGAGTACTAAGCACAGTACTCCCTCAAAAAACAAACCTGTCGAAGTGAGGAGTACTAAGTACAGTACTCAAGCTGAGACAGGAAAAAAAACGGATAAAAAACCAACAGGTCAGACAAGCAGGAGCTCTGGTGTTAACCTAAAAAGAGGTTATCAGAAGGCTCTGTTTATTCTTGGCAAGATTGCCAAAAATGAGGCCGAAGGCAAAACACATGAGAGAGACCAAGAGGACAAGAAAAGGTACTCTGAGATGGTGCGTCTTTTCGAAGAAGGGCAGAAATGCTCGAAAAGAGAGCGGTCTCAGGGGGAGTCCTCTATGGAGAGAAAGCCAAAAGTCGCGAAGACAGAGGCAAAACAACCGGCTAAAGCTCCAAAGTCCAAGCCTATGAACGAGGTTGTCAAGGAACACCTTAGGCTTGCTTTGGTGGACGAGCTGGCAGAGAATCGTCGAGTTAGCGCTGAGCTCTGGAGGAAATTAGAAGTGAAGCTGTCAGAGATGGTGATGGACTATTTGATTGAAAACCAGAGCGGACCCCTGCCTTGTTTTGATTCTTCGGAGGTTGTAAGAGGCTTCCGGGTAATCAAGTGCGAAGACCTGTATTCGAAGGATTTCCTTAGCGCATGTGTTGCTAAGATTAGCAGCGACTGGGATGGATCAAAAATTGGTCTCATTCCCGCTAGGGAGATTCCTCGAAGACCTAAGGCGCGCATTTGGGTACCGAGGATGAACATTGACGGGGTCAAGTTATTAACTTGTTTGCGGTTGCACAATCCTGCAGTTCCAATGAAGAACTGGGCTGTCATTCGGCAAGAGGATGTCAACGATGATAAAAACAAAAACAGCATGTCGTTCATGCTTCTCATCAATGAGGAAAGTCTAAAGCCTCTTGAGAAGCAGGACTTCAAGCTGCGATTGGGCATAAGACATGCAAGACTGAAGGTCTTCCAGGAAGGTAGCCCTGAGGTCGATGAATTGGATGCGGCAAGCGACCTGATTGAGGAGATGAGCCTTACCGGCGATGACGCTCCCAACAGGGATGAAACAACGACTAGCAATGAAGGCTGTGCAGATTAATCTTAAGCATTCTAAGAATGCTTCGGATAATCTGCTGGTCCTCCTAGCTGAGGAGGACGTCGACATAGCCTTTATTTAAGAGCCGTGGATCAATGCCTTAAGAATCAGAGGTCTTAATAGCAGCAACTACGCATTGTTTTACAAAGTTGCAAATCCAGGAGACGGTAAGCCAAGAACCTGTTTTCTAATTAAAAAACAAATAAATGCTTTTCTCTGCTCTAATTTTAGCTGTGCAGACGTGACAGTGGTCAAATTGGAACAGAGCAATGGTAGTGAGCTTTATCTAGCATCCGTTTACATGGCACGTGAAGGGCCTATTCCACCACCAGAATTACAAAAGGTGGTTGAATCAAACGGAGACAGGTTGCTGATAGGTGGCGATGTCAATGCTCGGCATACACTATGGGGCAGCTCAGAGATAAATGAAAGAGGTGAGTCACTTTTTGATTTTATCTTAGATAATAACCTAATAGTATGTAACAGGGGTCACACCCCTACCTTCACATTTCCCAGCTCAGACAGTTTCTCTGGCTGGTCAGATGTAATTGACATTACATGTAAAGGTAACTCAGAATCTTTTAAGGTAGATAACTGGAGAGTGTCTAACAAGAGGTCTTTCTCGGACCATAGTTGGATACTCTTCAGCATCACCTTTGGAGTAGATGCTCCGAAGCCTTATCGAAATCCGAAGAGAACGGATTGGAACAGATTCAAAACAGTATTACGTCAAAAACTACTAAACTTTAGTAAGCCTATTTCTAGTATAGAAACAGTTGAGTGGCTGGATGAGAAAACGGAAAAGTTCACGAAAGCCTTAGAGGTGGCATTCAAGGTGTCTTGTCCGATAAAACGTAGCAAAAAATCTCTTCCCCTGTGGTGGAACGAAGATTTGACTAGACTTAGGAAGGCCTCTAGAGATACCTATAATATCTGCTACCAGAGCGGATCATGGGAGCTCTACAAGGCAAGCCTTCGCAAATACAAGAATGCAATAAGAGCCTCCAAAAAGAAAGGTTGGAGGGAGTATTGCGAGTCTATCGAAGACACTGGCGAATCTGCAAGGCTAAGCAGAATTCTATCAAAGGAGCAATCTAGTCCATCCTTCCTCAAGACAATGGAAGGTACGTGGACAGAATCCTCCTCTGAAACTCTTAATTTATTATTAGACACGCACTTCCCCAGGGGTGAAGAAGGCGAATTTGTGGCAGCGGACAATTATCAAATCGGTACTGATTTGATGATTGAGGCTCATACACTTATTACAAAAGAGAAGATTGCCTGGGCAATTGATAGCTTCTCTCCATACAAATCTGCAGGCATCGATGGAATCTTTCCTAAGATGCTGCAAGAGGCCAAGGAAATAGTCATTCCTTGGCTTTTAGGAATATTCAAGGGCAGTCTTACCCTAGGCTATATACCTCATTCATGGAGAAGAGTTAAGGTTATTTTTATACCAAAAATAGGAAAGAGAGGGCATGAGGTGGCTAAAGATTATAGGCCAATCAGTCTATCGTCTTTCGTACTTAAAACTCTTGAAAAGATAATAGAGTATAATATTAGGCAAATACTGGAAAGCAATCCACTTTGCGAGTCTCAACATGCTTATTGTAAAGGCAAATCTACTGAAACGGCGCTACATGAAGTAGTCCGTAAGGTGAAAGAGGCATTACAATACAAGGAATACACATTAGCGGCGTTTCTAGACATAGAAGGGGCCTTTAATAATGTAAGTATTAAGGCAATCCAAGATTCCCTGAGTCGTGCAGATGTGGGGACGGTTAACAACTGGATTGGTAATATGCTTAGAACAAGGGAGGTTCATGCAAATCATGGCAATTGCCATGTAACCAGAACGGTGGATAGAGGCACTCCCCAAGGAGGAGTACTATCGCCCCTTCTCTGGTTACTTGTCATGAACTCAGTTCTAGAGAAACTTAAAAAAGAGGGAATAGACGCCGTTGCTTATGCGGATGATTTATCGATTCTCATTACAGGTAGGCATCTGCCTATCTTAAGTGAAATGATGGAAAGAGCTTTGACTGTGGTGACCAGATGGGCCAAAGAATGTGGCCTTAAAGTTAACCCTAGCAAAACAGAACTTATGCTGTTCACAAAAAAAACTAAAATACCCAACTTCCCACTACCAAGGTTGGGGGGGTAGCGCTGAGTCTAGCTTCTAAGGTAAAGTACTTAGGATTAGTACTGGACCCAAAGCTTAACTGGAGATTCAGTATAGAAGAACGAATAAAAAAGGCATGTGTTGCCTTCTATTCATGTAAGAGAATGGTAGGAAAAAGATGGGGACTGAAACCCCATATGGTCCTATGGATGTACTCTGCCATAGTACGTCCTATTCTTACTTACGGTTCAGTAGTCTGGTGGCCGGCTGTGGACAAAGCCTATGTCCAAACTAAACTAGGCAGACTTCAACGTAGCGCATGTGTAAGCATCATGGGGGCGCTAAGATCAGCACCCACGGATGCTTTAAATACGCTCCTATACCTTTTACCACTTGACCTGTATGTCAAAAATTTAGCTGCTTGTAGCGCGGTCAGACTCCAGGAAGGTGGAGTCTGGCGAACAAAACCATACGGGCACAGCAAAATTCTTAGTGACACAGCTAAGTATGTAAACTGCACCCTAACGGACTATTCCATCCCTACTGTGGAACTGGAAAAGAGTTTTCAGGTTGTGATTCCCACAAGAAGGGAATGGAACAATATAAATATGTGTCGATGTTTATCAAACCGCGTCTATTCCATTTTTTTTTTTAAATTTAAAAATAGCAAAAACTGATAGCAAATTCGAAGACGAATCCAACGATGTATTATACTCATTTTTTTTGAAAAGTGGAATTGACGAGTTTTGATAAACATCGACACATATTCTAGAGAATATAGATCTGGCTATTTTCACAGACGGTTCAAAGATGGATTGTGGTGTGGGTGCTGGAGTGTTCTCTGAGCAAATCAATATAGCTAACAGTTACAGACTTCCAGATAGATCCAGTATTTTTCAGGCAGAAATACTGGCTATATGGAAAGCATGTTGCTTATTAGGGGAGATAGGACCTGATGTAAGCAAGATAGCAATAGCTTCAGATAGTCAAGCAGCCATTATGGCTCTTAACTCACCCGTTGTATCGTCCAAACTGGTAAAGAAGTGCTTGGAGCAGCTCTCTTGCCTAGCGGAACGATATGACGTTTTTCTCTACTGGGTTCCAGGCCATAGAGATATCCAGGGGAATGAGCGGGCAGATGAGCTAGCCAAGGCAGGCTCAAACTTGGCAGCCTGCTTCGCAGAGCAGGTACATCTGCCCTTAAACATAATCAAAAGAGATATATACCAGAAGTATTTATCCCAAGCAAACAATAGATGGAGGGCTTTATCTACGTGTAGCACGGCAAAGAAAACCTGGCCGAATTATGACAAAAAAAGAACCGTGGAAATTCTTAAAATGTCCCGTAGGGATATTGCTAGAATCACGGCGGTTTTTACGGGTCACTGGGCAGTTGGCGAGCATGCCGCAAGACTAGGGATCCCATTTAACCAAAAATGCCGCAGTTGCGGAGATGAGGATGAAAAGGAAACTATCATCCACTTTATCTGCAAATGCCCGGCTCTAGCAAGAATTAGGAAAAGCACATTAGGTGACTATTTCGTCGAAGATCTAAATGTGCTGGCTACAACCAAACTCAGGGAGGTGATGAAATTTCTTAACTTCACGGGGTGGGTTTAATGGTCTGTGCTAGGTACCAGACTGGGTTACGAGAATGAGTGGTGTCAAAACGGTGCGCAAGCGCTAATTGGGATCAACTCTAGTTTGTGTAGTTCCGCCACTTTAACCAACCAACCATACCACTTGTATATTCTATGGTAAAATATAAATTATTTCAATAGAAGATCTATTTGAATTTTGAATTTCAAGAAAAAAAAATTAAATTAAATATATTTCTATTATTAAATAATAATTATTTTTCTTGTGAACTCTTTGTTTATTTATAATTCTTTGACTGTATCCTTTGAATATTTATAGTTTAGTCCTACATATTCGTTAGTTTTAATAAAGACAAAATAAGAATTCTTATTATTTTCGATTATAAGTTAGATTTTAATTCTTTTCGTTAAGGATTTTAGTTTCTATCAAAATAATGTTTTAAAACTTTCATCATCCGAAACTTTTTTCTTTAAATATTCATGAATTCCTTTTTGTTTTTTTTATTTTTAGTACATTTTCATTAAGGGATATATTGAAAAACTTACTTGTAGGACAAGTTGGTAAAATATATAGAACAGTACTTCACAAATGAAGTATGGGGCCCATTTTCAAAATACTTTAATTTTAAGATATCTTGGTCACAATCCAGGGCCAAACATATATTTTTTAAAGTTCATTATACTAATACAATAATTTAGTGATATTCACAAATATAATAAATTTCAACGAAATCCAAAACCCTAGTCTGAGTCCTTGGTCTCTAAAGAGTTTTTTAAGTTCCTCTTATCAACTTCTATCTACCCACATATTCATTTGAATCAAAATTCATTTAAAATTTATAAAAATTTATTCCTTAAATATTTTATCAGAATTTAATAACGTATATCACGTTACATGTACCCTAATAAAATGTTTTACTAAAAAAATAATTTTTTATTCAGTAATATGAGTTTTTTTTTTATATTCATGACGTTGACATACCGATGTGTAAAAAGAATTTTCGTTTAAGTGAAAATTGACCTTTATTTAGGTGAAAAGTTTTTTTTTTATTAATTTGGGATTAAGGACGTGATGCTTGAAAAATGTCATAAACAATTTTTTTTTCCTTAATCCTTTCATAAAGTTCAATCCAAATTTTTGTTTTTTTTTACCATATTATACGATTTTGAAGAGATTGTTATATAAATTATTAAATACTTATACACATAACAAAATAACTATAATTTTTTTTACAGAATAAAGCCTATTAAATTGAAAGTTCTGGATGCTTTCAATGTAAGGTATGCTCATAGTAGTGAGTGATTGGTTTTTGTTAAACAATATTATAATTTTTTAATTATTAAAGCTGTATGAGTTATTATTTATTTTTAGTTCACACAAGAACGGAAATTATGCGTATATTATTTTTTTCATAACATCATAATTGTTCGAGTTTGAGAATTTTTAATTTTTTTTATATTAAAAGAAAATTTTATTCCTTAATACCTTTTTTTTATTTTCTTTGATTTTAAGACCCAAAATTTTCGCTTGATTTTAAAAATTAGTTGAGTAGCTGAACCAAATAGTCAATCCATTTTTTTAATTCATTAAAAATTGTTTGTAAAAGTATTGTAATTTTTTATGAAAAATTACATTGCAAATAAAGCAAAAGAAGACAAATTAATAATTATATTGTTACAAATGGAGATTTCATTCTTTCATTTTGGATTTCACCAAAGCGTACAACAATGATTAAAAGTTTTTTTGATAAAATTTTTCATTATAGATTTTATATTTTATTAATAATTTGGTATTCTATTTTGCAGAGATATAATTAAACATTATGTTTAAATTTACTAAATTTTTCGAGTATTTTGTCTATAATTTAAATTTTATACTATTATTAACATTGTTATAATTAAAATATTACTAATTCAATATTAAGGTGAATTGAAATACATTATTTGGAAAGACTTAATCTATTAAATTTTATCTATAAATAATGACAACCAAAACACCCAAAATACGCTTGAACCTTAAAAAGAATAATATTAATACTATTTCTCTGTATATACCAATTAATATGATTTTAGTTAATAACAAAATATATTAAAAGCAAACGCATAAATAATAATGCATGAAATTTATAATTTACATAAATCCTCATCTATCTCACATTATTGCCTTCGTGTATATAAAATATTAAATTAATGACATTTCTGAAATTAATAATAAAAAGAAAATAATAATAATAATAATAATGATAATTCTTTTTCATAAAATTAATTTCATTAAAAATATCTGTACATATATTATAATATTAAATGATTGAATACATAAAGGAATTTTTTTTTTATATTAATTATACTTAATAGGTTTAATTTGTTGTATACAAAAAATCTTGTATATTATTTTATACAATATTCGTTTCATTTTTATATAAATTTACATTTGTTATCTTATATTTATTTTTACACATCATAAAAATGTATCAGCCATTAATTATTTACTCATTTATCGCTTGCTTCGGCTAGTAAAAATATTTTTAAAAATCAATGTAATTTATTTTATTGCTGTAGTTATGTTGTCGAAATTAATTTGTTTAACACCTTATTACTATGGCACACCAAAAAAAATACGTCCATTATATTGAACTTTTGACTGTTGACGGTATTTTTTCCATTTCTGTTGAATCTAAGAAATTTGTTTTTACAGACAAAATTTTCAAATACAGAATCAAGAAAAACATAATTAAGCCGATATAAAGAGTAATTTAATAAAATGAATTAAGTAACTAATGCTAAAGGCATATCTTACACTTTTTTTTTTTTATTAAAGTTACCAAATCACTAGGTGGGATACCTTTTATACTATAAGAAATATGGATTTGGTAATGAGGACAGGAAGTTTAGACGGGATTAAAAAGTGGGACAGTTAGTAGATAATCATTTACACTCTTCTTAAAGCGGCGCAAGTCGTAAATCAATCGTCTGCCAGCTGTCGGGAACAGTTTTGATGGGAGAGCATTCCACATTCTCGCGGTGCGAATTGAAAACGAATCTCCGAAGCTCGTTCTATCACATCTGGGAATTTTGACGAAGAATGGGTGTGACGTTGCAGCGGTACGTGTTTGGCGTGAAAATATTTGAAGTTGAGGAAGTAGGGCCTTTACTTCCAGGGAACACGTATCCATTCCAACAAAGTATTTGTAAAAAATTGAAAGTGAACCTACGTTACGACGGTGGTTGAGTGATGTTAATGAGCTGGTTGTTTGGTGATTGTTTATCAATCTAATAGCCCTTCTCTGAACTTTGTCCAGGTATTCAAGATGGGTTTTGGGAGCACCAGCCCATATATGCGAATTGTATTCTAATTTTAGTCGTATATAGGATTTGTAAATGTTTAAGAGATCAGAGGGGGGAAAGTATTGTTTACATCTTTTTAAAAAACCTAGACATTTAGCTGCGTTTTTTGCCGTTTCGAAAATATGAATTTTCCAGCTTAAATCGCTAGTTATTTTCGAACCTAAAAAGTCAAGGCTTCCAGATTTGGCAATACTTTGGCATTGAAAAGAAAATTGGGGATCAAAATTTGACAGCTTTCTAGAAATCAGGCAGCATTGAGTTTTGGATGCGTTAAGCTCAACTCTGTTGAGAAGACCCCATTGTGAAATTTTGGTAAGGTCGTGATTTATTCTACTTTGCAAAAAATTGCGTTTAGTAGTAACAGCATTTGAAGATACTGATTTCCTGTTAATAAAATCGTAGCATGCAACCAAGTTACTGTCATCGGCGAAGCTGTGGATGGGGTTGAGTGTTGATTTCAGAAGATCGTCGATGAAAATTAAAAATAGGGTTGGGGAGACAATACACCCTTGGGGTACACCGGAGTTGACATTAAAAATATGTGACTGGTACCCATCCACAGCAGCACGAATAGAACGGCCAGACAAAAAGTTGCTGATCCAATTGACAAAGGCTGATTGACTTTAGAAATCAAAGCCGGGTGCCAGACTCGATCAAAAGCCTTAGCTATATCCAAAGCAACAACACAAGCCTCACCGGAATTGTGAAGACTGGCGTTGAGCTTGTGGATAAATATGTCATTAGGTCACCAGTCGATCTTTTCGTACGAAAACCATATTGCTGGTCACTTAGCAATTTGTTACATTCAAGGTATTTTTTGACTTTATTGTTAATAAGGGATTCCATTACTTTGGAAAGAATAGAAGTAAGCGCAATGGGCCTGTAGTTAGAGGGATCGCATTTATCGCTTTTTTTTGGTGGGGTAAATGCCAAGTGAATATGAAAGATAGAAAAGGTTGCGCAGAGGTTTAGCTAGAACGGAGGCAGTATGTTTTAGGACGACAGCCGGAATACCATCAGGGTCAGTTGACTTTTTCACATTCAGATTTTTTAGAGCTTTTAAAACAGCACGTTGCCTAAAGTAAACTCTTCCAAAAGAAAAGTTTACTGGTAGCAAAACAGGTGGAGCTGAAGCTGTGAGTGTTGAGTTTTGACTAAAAAGTTTTGCAAACAAATTAACCTTCCCAACCGAATCTGATATGATCCGGTCACCATCTACAAGGGGAGGAAAAGTTCTGTTGTACACTTTTAGCGAAGCTCCAAAAGCTTCTGCTATTTTTAGGAAGGTTTAATATTTCTTGCCGCTTCCTCTGGGTAAACAAAGCCTTTTGCTGACAACAAATTTTACCGCATCTGTTCCTGACCTCGCGCCAGTGCTTCAGTGAACTTAAAGAATTGTTTTGTTTATACTCACGAAAAGCATTATCCCTATCGGCTATGGACTTTGCACAGGTGTCATTGAACCACACATTTTTAGTATTCGTTTTATTTTGAACCTTTTTATGGGGTATGAAAAGTTTCATCCCTAGCAGAATACTTTCAGTAATGACAGCCGTGCAAAGGTCAACATCCCTCTCCAAGAAGCAACGAGACAGATCCATCCCTCCAAGAAAATTGGCGAGCCCATCCCAATCAGCTTGAGAATAGGTCCATACCAGTCTTCCAGGAGCTTTAGATAAACCTGCTCCACCATCAAGAGAGAAAGACGTGCTAACGAGACAATGATCGGAGTTTCCAAGGGGGGAACTAATTGAAGCATTGTAATTATCTGGATTCGATGTCAGAAACAGATCCAAGAGATGATGTTCCTGATGATTTATATCTGGAATGTGGGTGGGTTCAGAAATAATTTGAATCAGATTGTTAAGACTTGAGAAAAACTCTACATATCTGCCTTCGGGACTGTTGCGATTAGAATGACTAAGCCATGATACGTTGTGTACGTTAAAATCACCGAAAACCAAAATTTCAGACTCTGGGTTTTTCGCCAGAATCTGATTTATTTGGTCCGACAGCAAGTCAACTCGACAACGTGATCACTACCAGTCAGTTGTGGGCTTCTGTAAAGGAAGCAAAAATGGATGACGTGTTTGTTGGTTCTTAATTTGAACCAAAGAAAATTTAATCAGGGACTCGATGATTTTAAATCTGTAATGGTCTAACAAGCAACGTCATTCTTTATGTAAACAGCGACTCCTCTGTGGGCAACGTATAAAGATCGTAACCGGGGGCAACGTATAAAGATCGTAACCGGGGATTGAAAAATGGTTGGGGTCTCCGTTATCCAATACTTGGGTCTCACTTAAAGCCAGAACATTTGGCTTGACAGAGGCCAAATGGATTTGAACGGCTTGGAAATTCGCTTCCAAACCTCAGATGTTACAAAATTCTATACTAAATTTTTTGTATACTAAACACTTGCTCTATATCTTTCAGAATATGTACTTCAGAATTGTTATATTGGAAATGATTTTTGAAAATTATTTTACTGAATTTATATGGAATGAAAAAATTGTCTTACAATTCAAAGTGATGTAACAAATAATATTTGATGAACAGCATTTAAAAAATTACAATTTGTATGCTTATTAATTTATGACGTACTATATACACAGGCCCGGCTCGAGGCGTGTGCGAACTGTGCACTGCACACAGGCGCCGTAGGCGCCAGTAATGAAAAGGCGCCTACAAGCCAATATGAAATTTAAATTTCAACAAAAATAATTTTTTTTTTAAATGTATACAAATTTTTTTTGAGTTTTTGATTTTTGGAGCAAACGAACTACAAAATTATCTGAAATTGTTGTCTCGCAAAATTGAAAATGATATTAATCCAGAAAACATTTTAAACTGGATTTATAACAATAATGTTGAAGAACTCTTTCCAAATGCACTGATTTAAGGGTATTACCATAAAGGAAGTATAAATATGAGAAATTCATTCCATACAAAAAAATCAAATTAAAAAAATTAAACAAAAAATATGAAATCAAAAAATGAAATCACTATCCCATTATGCCTTGTTCGCATTATAATTTAAATTCCACTTAGATTCCGGAAAACAAATTGCCGTTCGCATTACAATATTTGATGAGAACTGGAATTTGATGATGTATAACAATTGAGAAAGAGAAAAAATGTTTGTTGTTGAAAATTTTGACTTTTTATCTCGCTTTTTATCAATTTTATTTTGTTTTTTCTTCATTTTGACTCGAATTTGACAAAAAAAATTGTTGCCACCTATAACAAAATTTCAAAAAGTGAGTGAAAGTAACTATAAATGTAGAATTCCAAACCTGACAAACTGGAATATAAAAGTGGAATATACAAATTCCGGAATATTTTTTATATGAAAAATCCAGTTCATATTCCTGAAATATTCCGGAAAACAGCATATTCCACAAATATTCTCCTAATGCGAACATATTATTGGGATAGTGATTTCATATAGACCCACATTTTTGTTTAGTTTTTTTAATATGAATTTTTTGTATGGAATGAATTTCTCTTATTTATGCTTACTTTGTGGTATTACTAACTTTACCCGTTTCAGTCGCTAAAGGTGAGAGAACTTTTCCAAAATTAAAGCTGATCAAAAATTACTTCGGATCAACTATCGGGCAAGAAAAATGGAATTTAGCTAGTGTTTGCTTTTTGTACCCTTTGAGTATCTAATTGAAAACTTTTTCAAAGGCGCCAATCATTCCTTGCACACACACAAAAAAAACCACGAGCCGGGCCTGTATATACATATTTGTAGATATCCTAATTAAATTATTTCAGATTGCGTAATATTTGCCATAATAAATAATGGTGAATATTTATTATGTGTCAATATTCTCATCGTAATGAAAATAATTTCCACTTAATACTTTTATACAAATTTATGATTGTATTGCAATTTTATTTATGTTTATTAGAAAAAGTTACCGTTCTCATGAACATTTTTATTGTCTAAAAAGTTTTTTTCATTCCAAATTTGTATTTTATTGCTTTGGATTTTCAATTTTGCTCTAGTTTTGAAAAAGGTTCGAACCTTTATATTTCTTCGAGTTTATAGCAAAATGGAATATGTTTTGTGAAGAAACATTGGATTCTAGGATCTCTCTAGTAAACTTTTCAAACTTTTCAAATAATCAAAACATAATTGATCATAAAAATAGAATTTTTTTTGCAATGAAATAAAGTACTTGTACATAAATGCAAACTCAATTTGTAATTCTTCCAAATATTATGTTATATTGCTTAAGACAATTATTCTGTATTCCCTAAATGTTTTTCATCTACAAATTTCAAAGGAAATTATTAAAAATGTCAAGTTAAGAGATTATTCTGGAATTTATTTGATTTTAAGCTTTTATTTAAAAAGTAATTTAACCGTAAAAAGGATAGATAATTAATAATCTTGTTATATGGTTTAATTATGGTTGACCATATTTATTACTCAACATAATATACATAAGTTCATTATATATAATTATATAATATAGTATAATAATTAATTTTTCATTAAGTGCATTAATTTATAAAATATTTTTTAAAGGCCAATAATTATTCATTTATCCAATTAATTCTATACTCCCAGAAGTCATACCGCTTATTTCGCCCAATCAATATGGTTTCTTGCCAGGCCCGCTCTACTGTCACTAATCTGTGTCTGATAACAGATTACATTGCTTCTGCAATCGATAAATTCTTACAAGTTGATTGTATATACACAGATTTCACAAAGGCGTTTGACAAAATTAGCCATTGTAAAATTCTGTTACAAATGAGAAATTTTGGTTTTGATAACACTTTAACCTCATGGTTTTATTCCTACCTCACCCATCGCACTCAAACCGTCGCCCTTGTAGGTTCCCGCTCTTCCGCCTTTGAACCTACTTCAGGAGTTCCTCAAGGCTCTATAATTGGCTCAATTATTTTTTCCATTTTCATTAACAATCTTGGTGAAAACTTTTCATCAAATTATCTACTGTTTGCAGACGATTTGAAAATATTTCGCATAGTTAAGTCGATCAGCGACTGTGTAGTTATTCAAAAGGACCTTGAATGGCTCATAGCTTGGTGTGACGAAAATGAGCTTCCACTCAACTTTGACAAATGTACTTTTATGAGTTTCCACAGAAAGCGTAATCCAATTAATTTCAACAACCTTCTTAAAACCACATCGCTACAAAAAGTTCTCGGAATAATTTTCGACTCGAACTTCACCTTCAGTCCACATGTGTGTGATATTTTTAAAAAATCTAGTCGACTTTTGGGTTTTATTTTACGTGTTGGCCGCAAATTTTGATCAGTCTATACATTCATCACATTGTTTAATTCTCTTGTTCGCAGTATCTTAGAATATGGTTCCACAATTTGGAGCCCGTTCTGTGAGTGCTATAAATTTCAACTTGAAAGAATACAAAAAAAATTTATTCGACTTTTATTCCACAAAATGGGCTTCGTCATGTTGGATTATGCCAGCAGAATCAAGAAGCTCAATATGATGTCTCTCTGTCAACGAAGAATATACCTAGATGAAATGTTTTTAATTAAGTTATTATCTGGTTGGTTTTCTGTGCCTAGTTTGGCTCTACAATCCTATGCGTTTCAATACACTAGGTTGAACATAGAATTTAATATACCCACCCGTAGAACCGACTTTTTATTTAAAAGTCCCATCATTAGAATTCAACATAATCACGATTTATATTTCAATAACGTCATTAATTTGCGTGAGCTTACAGTAATTTTACCGAAAAGAAAGATTTTTTTGTGCTGTTCTTGTACTACCCACTTGCGCTTAAACTTTTTCCTCTCTTTACCCTTTAATTTATATATTTTTTTAGGTTTATTTGCTTTTTATTTTCAAGTTTGAATTTTGTAAATATGTTTAATTGATTTTTTGATTATGTTAACTTGATGAATTGTTTCTAAATTTTTATCAGCTTATTTAACATCAACTCTTACTTTGTAGCTTATAATTAGTTAATTTGTAACTGTTAGCTACTTTAATGAATGAATTAAATAAATAAATAAATAAATAAATAAATAAATAAATAAATAATAATTAATTATATTATTGTAAATCAAATAAATTTATTTAATAATAATTGAAGGTTTTTATAATTACTAAATTATAATTTTTTTGCCAGCTGAAATTTATATTGAGTATGAGAAATTTATATAAAGTACTTTTAAGGAAAGAAAATGACAATAACATTTTATATCTGGAGTGATAAAGCTGCTTTCTCGAACTCAATATTTTTCAATTTCATCTATACTTTTCCTAACGATTTCCAAAATACGTATTATCTATTTTTAACGTGTGTCTCTTTCTTGCTCTAATCAGCTAACAGAGCTATAATTTTTTTTTATTATATCCAGAGAATTATTTTTAATAAAGATTGATTGTCGATATAAGTTTACATCAGCAACTGAAATAGTTCTAAATCTTATTCTAAATTTATTTATACAGAACATTATAAATTTATGTATGATGTGGTATTCTTGAAGACTGAAAATTACATCTTATTCTTATTACCACATAAATAACGTAAATTTAATAAAAAATTAAGTTGACGATACAGAACTGAATAATCAAATAATCATGTTAAATTTTTTTTTTATTATATTTTTTTTAGCTTTAATTTTATTTTGTTGAAAAAATTTGTTGAACAAATATTTTGTTTACTTATGTTAAACTTTGAAATTTTTTATATGTTATATAACATGTTCATTTTAAATATACCTAAAATAAAAAGTTCTTTACTTTGGGATATTTACCAAAAAGAACAAAAGTTTAACATTAACTTTAATTTTTATTGGGTACATCAAAGTTTCTATACAGATTTTATTAAAAACTTTATAATGGAAAAGAAAAAGTTTTTTTTTTTAAGGAAATATTTTAATTTTTAAAGTTTGTTTCAATTATGATTTTCAAGATGAAAATATATTATAAAACACATTCCACATTAATATTAAAAGAAAAATTTTCATTTTTAAAATGTTAAAGAAATTTTTTCCATTCATTATTAAGATCATATAAAATAATGTTAACGAAATATGTGTATCTTATTTAAACCAAGAATAATATTCACTCAATTTTTATATATAAGTAAATAAAACGTAAGTGTAAATATTATTTAAATAGAGAAAATTAAACATTATTAGTTAATTGGCTCTTTTATTAGTTATTTTTATATAAATGTCATATATATGTATGTTATTCCATTTTGGGTGTTTTGATAAATGTAAATTTTACAAAAGTTGTTTCGTATCTCGTTACGATTGTGTAGAAAAACAACTTCATTTCGATTGCTTTTGTCGACTGGTAAGAACAAAATTATTTGTTCAAACGCTATTTTGTAGTAATAAGTAAATCTCCAATATAACCTTTAAATTGATTTTTTGGAGCAACATGTAGTTAGTGCTATGTTTTTAATGAAAATTTATATATAAAACTTTCCAAAAATGAATTGTCAAAATATATAGATCTATTTTTCAGAATTTTCTTTTTATTTTACATTTAGAAAAACGAGCACATTATGTTGATTGCATTTTCGCCTTTTTCTTTAATTTTTTGTTTTGTTTAGTAGAAGAACAAAAAATAAAAAAAAATTAAACTTCATAAATGTATAACTGAAAATTTAACAAGAAAACATGGAAAAATTGTTTAAGTAATAACTTGGTAAATATTCAATTTTTGTATACTTTAAAAGTGGATTTTTTTTTTGAAATATTCTTGCTGTTCTTGTTATAGTTATATCTATACATCATGACTTTAAAATGTGTTAATGGATGGAAATTCAAATGAATGCTGTACTATTTCTTCTATAAAAAACTTTTACATTTGTTGAAGGTACAACTATAAAAATATTGATTGGTTCTTTTTTATACTATCTTTGAATTCACTAAGCTACGCACTTCGCTATGCTGAACATTCATTAATTTGAAAATTTCATCTATATCAACAGCAGAAAAAATTTGGGTTACCCGTCGCACATTATACGTGAGTTGAAACATAAAGGAAGTATAAACAGAGAAACTAGTCCCATACAAAAAATGCAAATACAAATAGTGAAACAAAAAATCCATATCACAGCCCCATGACCTTTTTTTTTGTATTTTTTGAGAATTCCACTCTCACAAAAGCTTTTAAAACTTTAAAAATTGTATAGAACCAAAAAGCATGTATATAAAGAGGAATCAGTCCCATATAAAAAAAGAATAAAAATAGTGAAACAAAAAATCCATATCACAACCCCATGAGCTTTTTTTTTTTGGAGAATTCCACTCTCACAAAAGCTTTTAAAACTTCAAAAATAACAACAGTTCTATACAATTTTAAAAGTTTTAAAAGCTTTTGTGAGAGTGGAATTCTCAAAAAAAAAAAAAAAAAGCTCATGGGGTTGTGATATGGATTTTTTGTTTCACTATTTTTATTCTTTTTTTCTTTGTATGGGACTTATTCCTCTTTATATACATGCTTTTTGATAGAACTGTTGTTATTTTGAAAGTTTTAAAAGCTTTTGTGAGAGTGGAGTTCTCAAAAAATACGAAAAAAAAACTCATGGGGTTGTGATATGGATTTTTTGTTTCACTATTTGTATTTGCATTTTTTGTATGGGACTAGTTTCTCTATTTATACTTCCTTTATGGTTGAACAAAAATAATAATTATATAATTATATGGATAAAAGGATTTCAATTTTAAAAAGAATAAACAGTTTTATGTTTTGAAGTTTATATATATAATAATAATATAAGAATACATTATTAAACAACTTAAAAAAAAATTTAATTATAAAATCTATGGCTTGCAATTTTTATTTACAAAAGTTTTTATTTATGACAATTTAATATCATTATTTGAATTCGTGGTCTTGAAGAAAACCCATTCAGTCATTATTTTATTGTCAATATACATAACTTAACACTTTTTTTATTTATTTGATGTTTTTATTTCTCAAATTATTTCTAATTGCTTGTTAATCGCAAATCTACTTTTTAAAAAACCTTTAACTTTTTAAGGTGCAAATAAATAAGAAAATTTTTCTTTTTCTTTTATAGAAGTTAGTGGAATTCCAAAAAGTTTTTTTTACTTGGAAGAACGTAAAAAATCCTTCATTGGAATTCCATAAAAAAAAATATTTTTTTATTTACAAAAAAATATGAATTTTATGATAAATTTCTTTTAAATAAATTATTCACACTTGAGATAATTTTTCAAAAAAAAAGTAATAAAAGAACCCAAAAAAAGGACTAAATGCTTGAAAAAGGATTCATTAAGTAATAGGAAACAAAACCTTTGGATATAATTAATGGTTTTTTTGTTGTTAATTTTATTATTTGAAAAATATGCCAATACAAATTATTTATGTAAGTCTCTTGAGTCTCTTGAGGTTTTCCCTAGGGTTCTTCCAATTCCATAGTCATATTAATGTACCTATCTCAGAAGTTGAAGGATTGGAAATTTATTTTTTTTAATAATATCATAGTCGATTCGGCGACATAATTTTATCGAATTAAAATTATATTGTACTTTAAATACTTATAACCATTGATTAACACAAAGATTTTTAGCTTCATACAATATTTTTTCAGCATTTTTGGTATTTTTATGTGAAGGTGTTAGTAAAACTAAATAAAATTCTTTTCATAAATTGGTAATTCACGTATTTTATTTTGTTTTACTAACACATTTAAATAAAAACACCAAAAATAATGTTGTATGAAGCTAACCATCTTTGTGTATTCTTAATCAATGCTATAACTGAAATCTTAATCTTTGTCCAAGCAACAGAATAGGTGCGTAGAATTTTGTCAAAAGCCTATAACTTTGGCATTATATTGTACAACATAGTCTTGTAGAACATAGTCGCAAAAAGATGATATTAAAAATTTTATAAACTTATACTTTCCTAAGACTTTCTAAAGAAAAAAAAAATCATTAATCTGCACCTAATTGACCATACTTAAGTTAAATATGAAACCACATGTGATAAGAAAAACTATTTAATAAAATCATTTCTATTTAAACATTAAAAAAAATTAAATATAAATAAATAAATATAAAAAAAAGAAAATAATAATGCCAATCATTCATTCTTATAATCATAATTGAATTATCCTTACCTTCATGTGGTTGAAAAATTTAAGTCTTAAGGGTAAAATATTATATATACATATTTTGTTTTTCATTATCTCTAAAATCTGACATAACTCAAAAAAATTGTATTTATTATCATTAAAAGCATAATATTCTCCCATCCAAATATAAGATGAATGAGTAACCGGATATATATTAAATTATAAATTATTTGTTGAATAATTTAGAACTAGTTAATATGTGAAAAAATAAAATAAAGTTTGCACAGTTCATCTGCCAGTCTCACTCATCCCTTATAATATCCTTCTTAATCTTAAAGATTTTTCCAAAAGATATGGTCCACATTCATTATACAATTCTATTCTTTATAGCTCTTAGAAATTTCTAGTTCATGAAAGTTAATTTTAGGACTCTTGTGCGCTAATACTAGTTCTTCAACAATATAAACACAAAATAATATACAATTTAATACAGTTCTAATTTGATTATAATGATGTGAATAATGTTGGAATATATGGTGTGTAAAAAGAATTGGATAAAAAATCTAGAAAAAGAAAACGATAAAATTTCACTCAAAAATTTGAATAAACAAATTTTATTATTATTTATAATCATATTTCGAAATGCTTTTAAAATTATTATGTAAACATTCAAAATATGGTTTTTGAAGGATCACAATTTGAAGTATTATCTTTATTTTTTGAAGTTTATACTTCTTTAGGCGCGTTGTATGATATAATTGAGTAATTCTGTAGGGGGTAAAAATTCATTTTCATTCTACTCATTCGACATTCGAAATCGAATTCGAACTGACATGGTTTTTGACGTTTCAATACTCAAAAAAATTGGTGGTCCACTCAATAATCATTTGTCATTTATAAAAACAAAATAATTTGGCGCGACAAATTTAAATTCAAATTATTTTTTTTAAATTTATCGTTTACAAATTATTTAAAACTAAAATTTTTATATTTTTTTTTTTTCAAAATAGGTAGTTCAATAATCATTTGTTATTTATAAAAACAAAATAATATGGCGCGAAAAATTTAAATTCCAATTTATTTTAAATCTTTCGTTTACAAATTATTTAAAACTAAATTTTTTTTTCAAAATAGGTAGCTCCGGTGAAATTAATATTACCTGAAAAAAATTTTTTGGGTGGGGAGCTACGGTTAGGTCGTGCCGGAGCAAAATATATTTTTTTTAAAATAGGTAGCTCCGGTGAAATTAATATTACCTGAAAAAAAATTTTTGGGTGGGGAGCTACGGTTAGGTCGTGCCGGAGCAAAATATACGAAATTTTTTTTTTTTTAAATAGGTAGCTCCGGTGAAATTATATTACCTGAAAAAAAATTTTTGGGGTGGGGAGCTACGGTTAGGTCGTGCCGGAGCAAAATATACGAAAAATTTTTTTTTTTCAAAATAGGTAGCTCCGGTGAAATTAATATTACCTGAAAAAAAATTTTTGGGTGGGAAGCTACGGTTAGGTCGTGCCGGAGCAAAATATACGAAAAATTTTTTTTTTTAAATAAGTAGCTCCAGTGAAATTAAGATTACCTGAAAAAAAAATTTTGGGTGGGGAGCTACGGTTAAGTCGTGCCGGAGCAAAATATACGAAAAAATTTTTTTTTTTCAAAATAGGTAGCTCCGGTGAAATTAATATTACTTGAAAAAAAAATTTTGGGTGGGGAGCTACGGCCGTAGCAAAATATACGAAAAAAAATTTTTTTTTTAAATAGGTAGCTCCGGTGAAATTAATATTACCTGAAAAAAAATTTTTGGGGTGGGGAGCTACGGTTAGGTCGTGCCGGAGCAAAATATACGAAAAATTTTTTTTTTTCAAAATAGGTAGCTCCGGCGAAATTAATATTACCTGAAAAAAAATTTTTGGGTGGGGAGCTACGGTTAGGTCGTGCCGGAGCAAAGTATACGAAAAAAAATTTTTTTTTTAAAATAGGTAGCTACGGTGAAATTAATATTACCTGAAAAAAAATTTTTGGGTGGGGAGCTACGGTTAGGTCGTGCCGGAGCAAAATATACGAAATTTTTTTTTTTTTAAATAGGTTGCTCCGGTGAAATTAAGATTACCAGCCGAAAAATTTTTGGGCAGGGAGGTACGGTTAGGTCGTGCCGACGCAAAATATACGAAAAAACACACGAAGCAGTCATAGAACTGCCGACAGAAGTTTATACTTAAAAGATTTAAACTATGAAATAACAATGGCTACAAATGATGGGCTGCTCAGTACAAAATGTAAATTAAAATATTTTATTTGAATTTACATTTTGTACTGAGCAGCCCATCATTTGTAGCCACTGTTATTGCATAGTTAAAATCTTTTAAGTATAAACTTCTGTCGGCAGTTCTATGACTGCTTCGTGTGTTTTTTATTTTAAATCTTCCATCAAATGAAATTTCGTTTTTTTTTTTTTAAATAATGAATTTATTTAAAAAAAAATGTATTTTTATCTTAGAGATATGATATTGTATAGAAATTGAAGTACATATTTTTTTCTTCAAATAATAACACGTGCTGTAAGGACTTGAGTTTTCGTTTAAAGTTCTTGAAAATTACTAAAAAAAAAATATTCATTCATGTGAACGTGACAAATATTTTGTGTTTATTCAGATGAAAAAAATGGGCAATCGTGTTAAACAAAATTTATAAAATATATTTTAGTGAATTTTTTAGTGATCAAAAAAGTTTCAAAATCAATAATATAGTTTAGTAGACTTTAGTTATGCTTTTGTAAATTTCTAAACATCATTTTTAATGATATTATCTGGTGATGTAAATTTCTTACTCAGTAAATGTTAGAATCCTTAAAGATATAAATTAATTTTCTTAGTTTAACAACTAATGGAATATCAAAATTAAGTAACAAAATTTTGTTTTTATGTTTTATGTACTTTTATATAAATAATATTATACTTGTAGACAAAAAGAGTTTTATATTGGCAAGTTTTATAATGGTCGTCATCATAACATTTATTGGCCATACAATAAATTTTATGTAATATAATTTGTCGCATTATGATGCTGTGCGGAAAACCATAGAAAAAAAGAACAACCGACAAACATACGATATTCTTGGAGTTCTTCTGTGAACATTATTAAAATCTAACTGAATATTGAATAATATTTTTGTTATTAAGAATCTACTAAAAGAAGTGAAACAAAATTTTTTTGTACCATTTATTTGTTACATTTCATTATCTAAAAACTCGAGAAACCCAATTCAACTAAAAGTTTCCTATATAAAGAAATCCAAAAGTTTAATATTTAATGTGTAAGAATGTTTAAGAAAAACAAAAAAAAATATATTATTTTATTAAAGAGGATATTTTCCAAAGTTTGTTCCAAAGAAAAAAGTACAAAAATTAGTTTAATTTATTTGCATAATTTGGAGATTTTCAATAAAATTTTATTTCCTTGTTTACTTTAAAATTGATATCTACAAAAATATTCATCTTGAATGCCATTTCGAATATTTCCATGATATTGTTTTTTTTGTGCCTCTCATCTTAACGAAATCATCATTGCATGAACGAATTTTCATTTTAAATTTCATTCATTGTTGATTTTATGAAAATAACTTTTTTTTTGTTAAAACATTTTCAACAATTTTTGTTTATCCGTTTTATATTTATTTCATTTGAAAGAATTGTAAGTTTATTTTTGACAAATATATATTACAAGTTATTCATTAAAGTTTAGTAAAGTAGTGTGTAAATAATGGTTCACGAATAAAATGGCAAGGCGGATGTATTTGATTGTCTATACCTTAAGTTCAATAAATAACTTAATTTAATTATGCGGCTTTTTTAATCCAAATTAGGAGATAATTAAGAAGACTTTGGTAAAAGAACTTGTTATGTCGGCTGTAATGGTGTAGTTATATTGATATTATCCTACGTGTTCGGTCGTGGTTTCGATTTCCACCTCGGACTGGATTTTTTGTCCTATATCTATACAATTACTCAAGTGAAGTGTATTAGGAAAAATATTTAACTTATTAATTATAAGATAATTTAATTAAACAGTCACTAAAAATAAATTAAATATTTTCTCTAAAAAGTGTTCTTGACTCTATATAACTGTCAGATTATTGCAAATAATTATCTATGTCATGTTGAGGATCAAAGAAAACTCTTATCAGTTTCATAGAATATACATAATATATTATTGTTGTCTTTTATATAGTTAGTACAAAAACTATTGATCTAAACAAAATTTTTCTTTAATAAATGTGTATATTATCAAAACCTTTTTATACGATTTTACAAAATTTCAATTTTTTTATTTACATATTTATGTAGGTATGTGTACATTTTTAAATATAAATGTAAAATATAACATAAAGCAAAAACTTTCTATTTTAATTTAATTTCATTTATATTATTTTTTACTTTTTTTTTTACTATAGTAAATTTATATAGTAAATAAGAGTGCATTTTATTTAAAAAAAATTATTCATTCATGAAACAGGTGAAAGAAAAATACTTTATAAAAGTAAATTTACTGATTAATTTTAAAAATAATAAACGTGTAAATAAATTCAACCATAATAATTTTTGATTTTTGCGATATGAAAAACGAAATGAAAATAATACCCTAAAAGTAAAATTTTTATTTCCAATTTTCTTTTATTTTTTCTTTGAAAAGAAATTGCTATAAAATTCGTATATGTAAAAAATATTAGAGCATTTATAAATTCTGCGGACTTCGTTCAAACAAAAATATATTTCATTGGGTTTTTTGATCGACCAGTAGAAAAGCAGCCTTGGGAAGCACACCATTAATTTGGAACGAAAAATAATGCGAAAAATTTCAAAATTCTATGTAAAAATACAGTTAAGTCAAGTTCCAACAAATAACATCCTAAGCAGTATTAAAAATATTGATACATTCTTTTGAAAAAAAAAATCATCAGTGAAAAATTTCACCGAGTTCTTCCAAACACCAACAAGATAGCGGATGACTATAGGAATCTTTCAGAGCCGAAAAATTTTGGTCATTCCAATAAATTGATCAAGAAACCTGCAAGTTTTGATAATTGCAAGTTTTGATAATTCCATTACTATCAGAACTGGAATTCGATTGTGTATGGAATCAATCAAAAACAAAATAATTTTTTTTTTAATTTTATAACTGAATCAGAAATTTTTCTCAATTCAGATTTGTATTGTATTTTGATTGTAATTTTATTGGAATTAAATTTCTTTTCTAAAATATCACTTTGTGAAATAAACATTTTGATTTACTATTTTATATTTGAAATTTTTCATTACAAAACTATATGTGACCAAAAAGAAAATTAAAAATTTTACTATATTACGTTGTAAAAACAAAGAAAATCTTTGTGAACTATACATTTTCAGATAAAAAAATCAAAGTAATATAGTCTGAATGTGCAATTAAAAATGTGTGTTTTTCTTTCATTTAATTCATTGATCATATTAAGAATTTTTTTTAAATCGCAATCAAAACAATCTGAATATTCCAAATCAATGTGTTTTGGAATTATGGACATTATATATATACATATACGATACCAATATAAAGTTTTATTATAAGTTTATTGTAAAAATATACAAGTTAAGTTGAAATTTATATTCCATATACTTTATATTCAAAGGATCTAATACTTTTTTAAAGCAAATTTCTCAGTTTTAAATTCTGTTAAAAAAAAACTAATTTCATAAATCTGTGCAGAAACGTATATATTTCCAAATTACACTATAAACATAAATATATTTGTATTCTATGAGTTTTTGTTAGCCTTAATGGTGTATCCTGGATTTGTTTAAATTGATAGAATTGAATAAATGAAAGAATAATAAAATACAATTTAAGAATAGAACTGCGTAAATTCTTATTAATAAAGTCAGTGCCCAATATATAGAAATGTTCATTTTCTTTTTTCATTATTTATTTTTTGTTAAAAATCTACAAAACAAACTATGTAAGTATATAGGAAGAAAAATTCTGAAAACCCCGTCTAACATCAATTTCAAACACTTTTTTTTGGTGTGTCACGCAGCCGTTTCCTAAAATGTTTCAGCAAAGTATCGTCTTGGAGTTACGTAAAAATTTTATAATTTTGTTACTTTAGACACGATTCCAGCTTTTTGGAATCGTGTATCGTTGATTAAATTTGGATAAAAGAAAAGATGTTCGTTAATTTTTCCAACATTAACATTTATTTAGACTTAAATAACATTAATTATAAATTTATAATAAACTAAAAGTTTTACGTTATATACACAGAAAAAAATTTGCTCGTACTCATTACGTCAAAAAAGTTCGTTAATGACATTCTCGTTAAGATAAAGAAAAATAATGAATAATTACGTTTTTGTAACGTAAATTTCGTTTATTTTCTTATTACGAACATTTTTTTCATTTTTAGTACTCGTTAAAAAAGTTCGTTATCGTTAAATACGGGAAACAAAAATTTCAATCCATACAGAACTTATATTTTCCATTTTACACATTGCCGTAAATGTAGTTCATAGTTTAGTGGCAGAGTTGATGGATTGCAATGTTTAGGACAGTGGTTCGAAGCCACATGCCGGCATAAAAAAAATTATTAAAAAAAAATTTAAAAAATAAATAAAAAAATAGAAACATAAATAAAAAAAATTAATAAATAAAAAAAAAAATAAAACAAAAAAAAATAAATAAATAAAAAAAATAAAAAAAATAAAAAATAAAAAAAAAAATAAAAAAAAAATAAAAAAAAAATAAAAAAAATAAAAAAGAAATAAATAAAAAATTAAATAAATAAAAAAAAAATTTAGTCTAGTAAATTTTTTCTTTCGTATTTGCGGTGTTTTTGCTGAAGAATTTGAAAGGTTTTTGGTTTTGGGGTATAACGAACTTTTTTAACGAACTACGAGCTTTTTTCAACGAAATGTTCGTTGTAGCCAAAATAACGAATTTTTCGTTGATTTTAACGAATTATTTAGTTATTAGTACGAGCAAATTTTTTTCTGTGTACAATTTGAGTTTATCAAAATTAATGATAGTTTATTTTGATATATTTTGTGATTTCTAAATTTTTCTGAATAAATTTCGGACAATATGTGTATTAGTTTTCCCTTAAATTTTATGGTTTTGTTTAGCAAATTAACTGAACACAAATTTACAAATTTCGGACAATTTTTTATGTTTTGGTTTTCACTTAAGCTTTATGGTTTTGTTTAAGTTTTGAAATTTTTCACAATGATCATTCGACCGAACACAAGAAAAATTTACAAGTATAAATTGCTCTGATGAAAAATTTTATATGACATGGATACACAGTGAATTTGATTTTTTTTTTTTGTTTTGTTTACTTATGTTTAATTATTTATACTATAGTTTTTAAGATTACGACCGAACTGTACTAGGTTTAAAAGTACAATAGGATTTGTTTAACACTACAAACGATTAATGCGACCGAACACAAAGAGATTTAAAAATACAATGGCCAAAAAATAACACTTTCTATAAATTATTATAAATCCAAATTATTCGTCAAAACAGTAAACTTCAGCACAAAAAAAAATAAATTTTTATGATTGCAACATACACAGGAAACGATAAAACGTGTGAGGTATTTTGTACGTAAAAAGAAGCTCGAAAAATGCTTACGTTTGGATTTACAATTGATAAAAATTATTATTTACAAAGAAAAAGAATTTTAAAATTCTCAAGCAAAACTTTTATGTTGGAAAAGTTTTAAAAATTTTGTTCAATTTTAACAATGTGTTGATTGCACTTCATTTAAAATTGACTTTCTATGTAATATTATTCTACTTCCACAATAAAAGTAATGGGCTAGATTATTTCTGAAAACTTGTTTACTGAAAAATTATTCAGACTTCAGGTAAAATGAAGCATGATGTTGTGTTGACTTAAGAAAACTCCTAGAATTTTTTTGTATAGACAGTTGTGTCTATTTTCAAACAGATTTCACTTCTTTGTTGTAAAAATATACTTAAGTGTGCAATTTTTGTCCATAAAAAATTCCAAAATTAGTTTGAAATGAAAGTAAAGAAAATAAAATAAATTTATTGTTTAAATTTCCAATTTTCCAGGAACACATTCTTCGTTACTAAAGATAAAATAAAATTACTCAAATAGGATATTTAAATTAACTAAATGTACTTTAAATAAATGTTTAAAATGTTTCTCATTCTTTTTTTTAATTTAAATTTTTATATTGACTCTTGGAATGGATAAATTTATTTAATTACAATTTACTTTAAAAAAAAAAGTTAAAGCTTTTAATAAATCAATGATTTTTATTACGAATTATCTATAACTGCTGAATAAGTAAACTTGTGGTCGTAAGAAGTTTCTGAATGACAGACTACCGTTGCATCCGAACCTAACAATTGAATAAAACAAGAGAATAAAAAATTTTAAATTCTATTGTCCAGAAAACATAAGTATTGAAAATGTATTTATAAAAGGTGAATTTACTATGTTGTCGATTATAAATGTTTGCTATAGAAAGTTTCTAAAAGTATTTTAAACTTATAATCACATAAAAAAAGAAAAAAGAGAAGATATTATTGAAAAATTCATTTCAATGATAAAATTTACAATATTTTCCTTAAAAGAAATTTGTATGCCTTTTCTAAATGACATTATTATATATGTAATTTATTTTTTCAAAATGTATAAAAAGTAAATTTTTTAATGTTAAAATGTAAAAATTATATTTTGTTCTGTATAATACTTCTTATGATATCATAAAAAAGAAAAATGTGTATAATATTAAAATGAATCCCATTAAAAATGTGGAAAACCTTAACATTCAAGAAAAATATAAAATACATATTAATATTGATAATTTAAAAAATAATACACTGTATGTTTATGATTATAATGCAGTTCGTCTTAATTTTGTAAAAATTTAATGGAATGTTACTTTTAAGATATTTAAATTTAAGACAATATTTATTTAATTTAATCTAATTTGACTTTATTTTAAGAAAATATATAGTTTCTAAAATAAATGATTTAAACAGAAATTTTGTTTTCAGTGATTTGAAAACTTAAAATTATTCAAAGTTTTACTTATTCTTATTGATTAAATTTTTTTTTATCTCAAAATTTTAGATTTTAAACTAAAAAAAAATAATCATATTTTTTCTTCCATGATGGTCGAAATTAAATAATTTAAGCATTTTTTTTTTTCTAATTTAATATGCTGCAGAATTTTATATATTTTAATTTTTTTTTTTTTTTTTGTGAAAAATTGATGAAGTCAAAATCATTCTTATATTAAGAATTTATTCATAAACTTTTTTATACCATAATACAAAAATACATAATGTATAAGCTCTCAAACCCACAGATGAAAACAGATCAACATAAAAGGTAATGCTTATGTTTATATAAATAATTTGTTCGATTTTTGTGGCTAAAATAAATGGACAGTAACACATTTACATAAAAAGCCCATGATTTTGTGGCCTCAATCAAATAATTAATAATATTTTAACTTAATAAGCTCAGAACGAATCCAATAATTCCAATTTAAGTTCATTCAATTTTAATTTTTTAATTTTTTAGAAATTTTTCATTTGAACAAAAAACCAACAATATAAAGTAATTCACCTAACTGTATACTATAATAACATTTTAAAAATGACAATTTTCTATAATGTTCTTTGTAAGTATTATATATATATAAATATACATAATTACATAGTATATATACATACAAACAAATACATATATATTAGATATATTTTTGAATAATTTTTGTGATTTAGTCCATTAAATTTGAAATATTTTCTCACTAATTTTCATCTTAAAGTGTATTTTTCTAATTAGTGAAGTTT
>OZ023274.1:40006036-40178422 GCA_964007475.1 Hybos culiciformis | reverse complement strand
GGAATAAGATATAAAACCCAGTTTAGATACGAAATTCAAAAGAGCTGAGTATTATGGGAAAAAAACGTGTACTTAAAATATTATATTTTCTTCCTGCTAATTTAAAAGAATGTATAGTTTTTAAGACTCCGTGAATTATCGCATAATGTCATATCACATAATTTTTAAAATGACTTATCGCATAAATTTTTTTTATGAGATAATTCATTTAAAAACGAAATAGCACATAAATTGAAAAATGAATTATCTCAAAAAAAATTATTTTTATGTGATAATTCATTTTAAAATGAATTAGTATATACATTAAAAAATGAATTATCTCATACAAATATTCGAACGAAAATTTTATGCACTAATTCATTTTAAAGTGAATTATCACATAAAAAATATTTTTTGCTATTTATGCACTAATTCGTTTGAAAACGAAATAGCACATAAATTTATATTTTCATATTTTATGAACTAATTCATTTTAAAATGAATTAGTGCATAAAAACATATAAAAAAATACGAATTATCACATAAAAATTGGTTTGTATGAGATTATGCACTAATTCATTTAAAACGAATTATCGGATAAGCTTACGAAAAGCGCATACCTCCGATTGTTCTGAAATATTGCCCTATTTTATTTGGAAAAGGCAAAATTTTTTTTCTTTTTTTGGAGTGCTACGCGCGAATCGAATGGGACGCGGTAGCGGTCCTCTATCATGCACAATATCTTTTTCATACATTTTGTGCGGACAATTTTCTCTTTTACCCAATTTGGCCTATTTTATGTGAAAAAAGTGTTTCGGGGAACGGGGGACGGCCGCCGCCTCCCCGAACCCCCAGGGCGAAGCGAATGGGACGCGGTAATTATTGGAAGTACATGAATTATCTCATAAAAAAAATACGTGATAATTCATTTTAAAAATTATGTGATATGTCATTATGCGATAATTGACGGAGCCATTATTTGTGCACTAATTCGTTTGAATACGAATTACCGTATAAATCGGCATTTTTAAAATTTATGCACTAATTCGTAAAAAAACGAATTATCACATAAAATGTGTTTTTTGGTTTTTATGTGATAATTCATTTGAAAACGAAATAGCACATAAACTCTAAAACGAATTATCGCACAAAAAAATTTTAACAAAAATTTTATGCACTAATTCATTTAAAAACGAATTATCACATAAAATTGATGAGATAATTCATTTATTTTCAAATTCATTTTGGTTTTATGTGATAATTCGTTTTTAAATGAATTACTGCATAATCTCATACAAATCGATTTTTATGTGATAATTTGTATTTTTTTATATGTTATGACATTATGCGATAATTCGTCTCACCGTTTTTAAGTATAATAATAACTTATATATTATGTATCAAATAATTATATTTTCTCTTCTATTGAACAAAAAAAATATAATAAAATTTAAAAGGAAAATTAATTTTAGATATTTTTTCACAAAACTAAGTAGATTATATAAAAAAAAAACTAAACAACATTTACCATTAGTGAAGAACTTAATATTCGCCAGAGATTTTAGTTTGAAAATTTAAAAAATTTCTCTCTCTAATGAACATTAAATTGAAAATATTTCTCAGAAAACAAGATAATGTATTTATTATATTTTCTCATTAAAATGTAAAAACAAACAAAAAATTTTTTATTAAAATTTTTTGTTTTTAGTATGTGACTTTTAGCTGTTTTTGCGAGAAAATTTAATAAATGTTTAATTTTAAGATAATAAAAAAAAAATTCTTCAAAATATAAAATCACAAAGATGAAAATGAATTATTTATTATGTATGCATTCATGTAGAATATTAATTAAAGATTTTTTTTTTTTAAGTAAATCTCTAAATGTAGCTCAATCTGATAATTGCTTCTGTGATTTTATTTATTTTTCTCTCGTAATAAAATTTTATATTTGTGTCAACAATTTTATTCGTATGAAGTTAAAAGAAATTTTTATTTTATTTATCTTTTTTAAGTAATTTATTCATATCGATGGCTCCGAAGAGAACTTCGTATTCAGCGGCGGACTGGCACGAAAATTCGGCCCGGGCATTTTAAAATTATTCGTATTTTCCCGCTTTTCCGGGTTTTCCATGGAGTTTTCCACAAAAGCAACTTTATACAACTCATTACGCTATACAACTTTGTCTCAGGTTGCAAAACGCTCAAACGGAGAAACTACGGAAAAACGTTTTACCTGAACTTTCCTAGATTTTTTTTTGCAACTTTTCACCATTGTCGGAGAGAAAGTAATGATGCCAGTTAATAGGTAACTTGATCCTGCATAATTTAGAAAACTTTTTTACCGGAAAAATTGGAAAACTCTGAGGATTTATCACTAATCAAATTTGTACCAAATTTTCAAATGATTTTTCCGGATTTTCCGGTTTTCAATGAAAAATTCCGGTTCAAATTTTGATAAATTCAACTGTCACGCGACATGAACCTGTGTGCCAAATTTCAGCTCGCTGTGATGACGAAAAGCGGGTCTACGAGAGTGTTGAAAATGGTCAAAATACAGACAGACAAATTCGTGTACGATTTAATAATAATTGTGGCCTCAAAAAGGAAACTAACACTTATTTAAAGAAATAAAATTTATGAAATCGGCCCCAACAATTTAAATATGTAATTGTTTAATTTAGAGAATTCCTTCTTGGATAATCAAATTATTAAAATATTACTTTTAATTCTAGATTCGTAAGCTTTTAAAGAATATATTATATTAAAAAAACTGTCGGCCCACCGGACATTTGCCGGTATGCCCGACTGCCAGTCCGCCGCTGATCGTATTAATCAATAGTTTCACAGGAAGCAAAAAACTGGGGTGGAATCATATAACAATTGTCACCGGTCGACAATCGACAATTGTCACAAAATTTAACAATTGTCGACTTTTTGCTTCATGTAATTTTAATAGGTGGAAATCACATTTCTCATAATATTATTCAGAAATTAACGAAAAAAAAATTTTTTAATTGTCGACTTCGATCACAAACACGACCAATTCGACTTTTTTGCTTCATGGAAAAATATCGTGAATTTTTAAATATCGTTTTAGCAAAAAATATAGTGTAGAGAATTTTTTTTAAATATTAAACCACATTTTTTCTCTCTCAATAATTTCTTAATTTAGTAAACAAACTCAAAATTTTGTACTGTATTTATGATTTTAAAACATACACTAACAAAAGGTTTTTAGTTGTATTCTTTATAATGGCAACGTGAAAATTGATATAGAAAATTTTTTATTTCGTATGTGGTGTGGTGTTCACTTCAATTTCGCATAAATTGTGAATTTAAGGTTTTATGAAATTTTTTTAAAATTACGCATACTTATTTTACACTTTTTCATAATTGTGTTTTATTTATAATTCGTAAATCATAAAAATGTTTAGAACTCATCTATTTAACTTATGCTTTCATATTGATTAAAAGTACCTACTTATTTTAAAGATAAATTTTAAACAAATATTTCAATCAATTCTTTAATTTTGGAAAAACAAAACCATTATTTTACTTCATTAAAATGTATTTATTTAATTAAAAAATGATTATTTTCTTAACCGATTTTATTTTATTCAGAACTAAGTACTTCTGCTTGGGTCAAATTTTGTGTTAATATTTAACATACTTCGTTTGTTCCGATTCATATTTCTTCCTTGACAATATTATCTAAGAGATAAATAACATAACAATAGAATGACTTATCAAACGTGCTTCTTTAGTTTTGCATCTTTTAGCTGAGTCAAAGCAAATAATTTTCCTTGAATTATGTACATATTTACATTGGTATCTAATTCAAATTTTATAATTTTAATTTCTGATCATTATCTAGGAAATAATAAATTTTTATAAAAATTTAGGTTTTAGGAGCCATAACTAATTTAAATGATTTTTAGTGTTTAAAAAATTAAATTTTAATTAGAGAATAAATTATAACTATAAAACAATTGTTTAAGAATAAACAATTTATTTTAATTATTTTTATAAATAAGCCAAGTATTTTCTTTCAATAATGGTCAATCAGATAAAAATATTAAACTATCAAATGGCCCAAAAATAAAAAAATTCTATAATAAATAACATTCAATAAGGCATCTTGAAAACTGCCATTCAAGGATTAAATATTAGCCCTTCTCACCTCCTACAATTCATAAAATCGTAAATCAAAATTTTAACATGATACATTATAGTTTTTGTTAATTTATAATTTAGAAATTAATGGCCAAATATCTAGACTTTCTTATTATTGAAGTTTTTAATTCACTTCAAAAATAAAACGTTTTATTTTTTTAAGATGCTTATAGATGTTTATTCTTTATTCAACAACAGTTTGAACCTTCGACGAAATGGAAATAATTAAAAAAAAACAAAAAAAAAAAAACGTAATCCTTATCAATGGTTACGAAATAAAATCATTTGCTGAATAAAAGTAAATTGACATTTTATAAAAAAAAATTTTGATTTATTAATTTATTGTTTTAAAATTGACGACCAAAAAATAGCTGTCGTTTTTATTTGATAGACAATTGTCTATAATTTCAGTTATGTGAAGCCAAACTTTTTTTCGACAATTGTCTATTAAATTCAAAAAAAGTAGGTACATAATTTTTTTTTCTCCGCGCTCAATTTTTTTAAATATTTTATAAATCAAAGTTCACTCTATAAATCAGTTGAAATTTTAGGTTTTTATTAAGTTTTATAACCCACACATTTACAATTTGGACTCTTCTTTTCTTGAAGTAAGCTTTACTTTGTATATATTTTCTCTTAAAGAGAGGAAATAAACTCTTTTTTTGCCAGAAAGAAATATAATATACAACAGATGATGATGATTAAATACGCGAAGCAATAATTTTCATTGTCCATACAAATTGATCGTGTTTGAAATTGTCGATTGTCACAAAAACGACAAAGTTACATAATTCCACCCCTGTTTGTTTTAAATTATTTTTTTCAAGAATGGTTAAATAATTTTATGAAAAAAAATATATTTTATTTTTAATAATGAAAATTACTTGGGAAATTTGAAAAACATTGCATAAAAGGTTAAACGATAATAGCGATTTTTTTTGTGCTGTTTAATACCGCAAGTTGACGATATTAAGTACGGTTTATATCGTATCTTTATTAAGGTCTTATAAAAGAAAGCACAATAAAATCGCATTTTAAAATATACGACAGCGCTGAATTTCGTGCCAGTATTGCAAGTTGGTGGTAACGTAACGGAAGTTTAAGATTGTGGCATGCATCTCATGATAGGAAAATTTTTTTTTTTATTTTTTTCTAATCGTATTTTCATTTACAATTTTTGACCGACGGACTGATGGGCTTGTATATGAATATAAAATTCCACTGATACGTCGATTTTACTTACAATAAAAAAATTTCAATTATTTTAAATGAGTTTTATTTCTGTTAGGAACGTCAGTATGGCTCAATATCGTTTTATCACATCCTTTTACATAGTACTCTTCTTCGAAGCCGTCGATATGTAGATATGGTTTTAATCATGAAAATATAAGTAACTATTCCAAAAAAGTTATCTTTATGTTTAAAACAAATAGACATTTTTTTGACTTTTATTAAAATTTTTTTTTTTTTTGCGGTTACGATGATGTCGTCCTATTTCATTCATATCATCATATAATTTTTTACATTAAAAGTGTTAAAAACGTAAATTTGAAATTTATTCCAAAATTAACAAGAATTCTATACAATAAGGGAATATTCAAAATGTGATTTTATAGAAAGAAAATTTTTAAAATTATTCTAGAAAAGGACAATTAAAAATTTTGTTTTAGAAATGTAAACTCAAATAATAATAATAATAATACATCTAGTGCAGGATATTGAAATTAACTTGTATGGAAACGTTTGAATAAAATTAATGATTGAAATAATGCAAACATACACTGAGGAAAATAAATGAAACCATTGAAAAAATTTCGCATTAATTTTGAATATCTCTAAATGGGTTTGAAATTCAACCAATCAAAAAATATTCTGTTCTTTTGTCTACCAAAAAAATTTACTCAGTTGAAATGCATTTATTTTTCTTAAATATTAATCAAGGGAACTGAATATTGCCTGGACAAAGTTCAAAGAAGGGCTATTAGATTGATAAACAATCACCAAACCACCAGCTCATTAACATCACTCAACCACCGTCGTAATGTAGGTTCACTTTCCATTTTTTATCAATACCTTGTTGGAATGGATACGTGTTCCCTGGAAGTGAAAGCCCTACTTCCTCAACTTCAAGTATTTTCACGCCAAACACGTACTGCTTCAACTTCACACCCATATTTCGTAAAAATTCCCAGATGTGATAGAACGAGCTTCGGAGATTCGTTTTCAATTCGCACCTCGAGAATGTGGAATGCTCTTCCATTAAAGTTGTTCCCGACAGCTGGTGGACGCTTAATTTACGACTTGCGATGTTTTAAGAAAAGTGTAAATGATTACTTACTAACTGTCCCACTTTTTAATCGCGTCTAAACTTCATGTCCTCATTATCAAATCCATACTTCTTTAGTATAAAAGGTATCCCACCTAGTGATTTGGTAACTTTAATAAAAAAAAAAAATTGCAATATATAAGCTTAATAAGTTTTTAATTATTATTTTAATATTATATTTTTTTTAACAAAATTTTACTCATACTCTTTATTAAATATCAATTAAAAATGTATTCTGACCAAACATTAAACATTAACATTAAATCAGTTTTCTAATTTGATAACAAACAATTTTTTTAATTAAATTTATGCTTTTTGTTTTGTATTTTTTATCTGTGTTCTTTTTGTGGTACACATATAATTTTCCGGCTTATAATCAAAGAAAAACAACAACAAATGTATGTTAGAGTTTTATATTTTTTTGCTTAATTTTCAAAAAAAAGTTTGTTTTTTTTTACATAATTTTAAAGGAAGTTATTTCCTTGGTTTTTTTATTTTTGGTTTAGTCAGAATAATTTATACGGACACACGCACGAATTTGCGTTCAGATTGCTACTGAGTTTTATCACTTTTTTTTTTTTTTTCCTTTTTCATTTTAGTAATTTATATATATATATTTTTATTTTTGTCGGTACTGAGCTTTAGGTACTTCATTATGAAAAAAAAAATTAAATTTTCTGCGCATTTCTCTTTACATAATGGTGAATTTTTTAAGAGAAATTCTTAGGTAAATGAAAAACTCGTATGAAAGAAATCACAAAATTAGATACACATGCTGGACTCTATCAAGAGATATTTTTCTATTTATAGCAAAATAAAAAAAAATATAATAATAATAATGATAACAATAATAATAATAAAATAATTTACCATAAAAATTTAAATGAGTTGTGGAGAGAAAACCAAGTGGTATATGTTTAAAGGATATGGGAGAAATAAGTGTTTTTTTTTATTCAACATATTTTTCTTAATGTGCTTAGACAGACTATCAAAAAAATATTAGAAATTTCCTTAAAATTTTTATTATTTTTTTAAATGCATATTCTAACAAGTTTTATAAAGCATTTAGTTATTTTTTAACTTAAAAAAAAACAAATAATTTCAATTGAGGGCTACATGTTACGCCCGGCGAAGTTATATTGATATAAAAAAAAAGGAAATTTGTATAGGCTAATTTTTGATATATTTTCTCTGCTCCAAGAAATTATCAATCTAATGTTAGATTAATTCTTGTTTTTCTAACTTCACTTTTGAATACACTGAAATTACGTAAAGAAGATAACTTTAATATTGACCATTTCAGTAGGAAATCCACACATATGACAGTGCTCAAAAAATAAAAAAATTTACCTAATTAATCAGGATACAATGATACAATAGTAAAAATTTTCCAAACCTGGAAAATTGGAGAATTTATACGTATTAAACCTATATGTATCAAGACATTGAGTACTATATAAAATATCATAAGAAATTAAACCAACTATCTTTAGAGAATCTATATCATAGTAAAAATCATTAATATGAATTTTTTGGACTTATTATTAAAGTTATTAAAGTGGGACTTATGAGTATTTGAGATTGAAGATAAAGACACTTTAGAAATTAAAACAATTAACGATAATATAATTTCTAATATGAAAATGTCAACTGTGTATAAAATAAAATTTATTAATTTAAAATATAGTAGTAATAATAAAAACAAAATTACCAGAACAGAACAGAACATAATATTTTATATTTTGTTTTTTATTGAAAGAATTAAGAAAATGAGACCATAAATTAAAGTTAAAAAAAAAAATTAAAAAAAAATAAAAAAAAAAATAGAAAAACCTTTTTTCTTGTTGTTTTTGGTTTCGTCTTTTATATTCAACATAATTAAATTCACTTAAAAAAAATGAAAATTCCAAACTGATAAAAATATTTTTTAAGAAGAAAAATGTTTTTATTTCTTCTTTTTGCTCTATTTTTATATGTTTTTTTATTTTTAACAATATATTCGCGAATATCAGAAATGTTTGAATTTTTTTTTCATTCCAACAATTTTGGTGGTTGGCTTTTGTCCAACCATAAAAAAAATATATATCTATATATATTTCAACGAATTTAAATTGGCTATAAAAAATTCATGATAATGGAATTAAGTTTTATATAATATTCATTTTTTATTTTTTTTTTATTAGTTCTCATGGAAAGGAAATATTCAGATGGCGCTTAATTGCAGCTGTTTGTTACGAATGTTATGAAAAATAAAAAAAAAATTTCTTTATATTTTAGATAGGGTGAATTCATAGACGATAATATTCTTCAAAAGAAATAAAATTGGAAAATTATTTCAACAGTATGTAGTACAGAAGAACCTGTGAAATTATATTAGTCAGCGCTACTTTTATAAACCATTTTGTATACAGATAACCTTTATTATAATTGCCTTAAATCAAATTTATACAAAATTGAAAAATAATCTTAAGATCAAAATAAAGATCCTGGAAAATTTTCACTATATGTATAAACTTTAATTCGATGCCCAATAAAATTATAATTGTATATAGGTATGTTTATATATCAAATATTTTTTAAATTATTTTTTGTTTATTTTCAATTAATTCTATCCAAATTATAATGTCTGTGTACTAAATTGAAAATATCAAGGAAAAATAAAAAAAAAAATAATGTTATTATTATTTTTCCACTTTTCCTCTCTCAGACTGAAAAAATAAAAAAAAAAAAATTAAAGCAAATATAGTTCTGGGGAAAAAAGAAATCTAATAAATATTAAATGTCTTTGCTTCGCTTTTCTAAAATCAACTTTTTGTCCTTGCATCAGCGTTTACAGAGCAAAATTTTAAAAATAAACTAAAATCCTTGTCAGAGAAGAGAAAATAAATAATTTTCCTTATTTTTGTTTTTATATAATATTTACTATATTATATGAATTATATGAATTTTTAATCAAAAGTTTTTATTTTTTTATTATGTAGGTATGTACACATAGCTATGCTGTTTATGTTTAATAAATCTAAAAATTATTTTAGGCAAAGCCATTCACAAATATTATACTTTTTTTCAAATATCTATTAGACTGAATGAAATGTATTTCATACAAAGTCCAACAAACATTTTTTTTTAAATTTAATAAGAAAAATATTGGCATTGACAAGGCTCGTATGACATTAGCAAGGCTCACAGTTCAGACAATATAGAAATTATATAGATAAATAGCATATATATAATGTTTTATAAATTTTGTAGGGGGAAATGTTTTATTGAATATTTAATATCGACATTCGATAGTTCCATTATGACATACAATAATGACATAAATATTTTTTCATGATTGACATACCCTAATGGCATATAAACATGTACAAAATAGATAAACATTAATGACATATAAAAAACATTTACATATTGGCATTATATACATATTATTGAAAATTTGTCCACGCATGTGATTGTCTTTATGATATTCATTTTTTGATTGTCGTATAAAATGGCAAATTGTAGATTTACGAATATTTTGCATATTTTTATAATTTAAACATTTAGTAATTGAAATCTTTGTTATAAAAGTTATAATCAAAAAATTTATCCATCCGCATTATAGTCTCTTTGATGTCTAAAATTTAATTATTATTATATATTCATCTTTTATTTTCTATTAGCAACACATAAATCAAAACTACTTTAAACTGCCATACGAAATTTCATTTTTAAAAAGAAAATTTTGTGACTATATACTTATTACATATATTTCATTCAAAATTGTTCGACAAATTTCATAATTATATGGAAATATACATAATAATATGAGCATTAATTTTATTTGCATAAATTATAAATTATCTAGATTCTATTTGTGATATTTATATTAGTGATATATAGATTAGATATTATGATTTATTGAAAAAAAAAAGATTGTTTGAAAAGTTAAATATTTGGAAAAATTGTTAGAAAAAGATGATTGATTTTTTGGCCATGTGTACCTAATTTAAAAAAGTAGTATCAAGATTTGAAACTGTAGGTTCTTCAACGGCAACAATCCTATAGATGTCAGCGAGTGAAAAAGAATGCCTTTTAATTTTTTTTTAAGCGTTAGAAAATTTTTTTACAGATAAAACTTTGAACTTCCCGGTCCTAAATTAATTCAAATTCCAGCCCTGCCCATGTAATAGATATAAATTGTTAAATTTTTTTTGGTTACTTTTTGGATATCTATAAATATGTTCAAAATAATAATATAGTACTTATAAACTTTTTTTTTTTTTTTTTTTTATTAAAGTTACCAAATCACTAGGTGGGATACCTTTTATACTAAAGAAGTATGGATTTGGTAATGAGGACAGGAAGTTTAGACGGGATTAAAAAGTGGGACAGTTAGTAGGTAATCATTTACACTTTTCTTAAAACGGCGCAAGTCGTAAATTAAGCGTCCACCAGCTGTCGGGAACAACTTTAATGGGAGATTATTCCAAATTCTCGAGGTGCGAATTGAAAACGAATCTCCGAAGCTCGTTCTATCACATCTGGGAGTTTTTACGAAATATGGGTGTGAAGTTGAAGCAGTACGTGTTTGACGTGAAAATACTTGAAGTTGAGGAAGTAGGGCTTTTACTTCCAGGGAACACGTATCCAACAAGGTATTTATAAAAAATGGAAAGTGAACCTATATTACGACGGTGGTTGAGTGATGTTAATGAGCTGGTGGTTTGGTGATTGTTTATCAATCTTATAGCCCTTCTATGAACTTTGTCCACGTATTCAAGATGGGTTTTGGGAGCACCAGCCCATATATGCGAATTGTATTCTAATTTTGGTCGTATGTAGGATTTGTAAATGTTTAAGAGATCAGAGGGGCAAAAGTATTGTTTACATCTTTTAAGGAAACCAAGACATTTCGCTGCGATTTTTTGCCGTTTCGAAAATATGAAGTTTCCAGCTTAAATCACAAGTTATTTTCGAACCTAAAATGTCAAGGCTTCCAGATTTGGCAATACTTTCTCCTTGAAAGGAAAATTTGGGATCGAAAGTTGAGAGCTTTGTAGAAATTAGGCAGCATTGGGTTTTGGATGCGTTGAACTCAACTCTGTGGAGAAGATCCCATTGTGCAATTTTTGAAAGGTCGTGATTTATGCTACTTTGCAAGAAGTTTCGTTTCGTAGTAACAGCATTTGAGGATGCTAATTTTCTATTAATAAAATCGTAGCTTGCTACCAAATTACTGTCATCGGCGAAGCTGTGGATGGGGCTTAGAGTAGATTGTAAAAGATCATTAATGAAAATTAGAAAGAGGGTTGGTGAGAGAACACACCCTTGGGGTACACCGGAGTTGATATTGAAAATATGTGATTGGTACCCATCCACAACAGCACGAATAGAACGGCCAGACAAAAAATTGCTGATCCAATCGACAAAGGCTGATCCAAGACCCATTGATTTAACTTTAGAAATCAGGGCTATATCCAAAGCAACAACACAAGCCTCACCGGAGTTGTGAAGACTGGTGTTGAGCTTGTCGGACAAATATGTCATCAGATCACCAATCGATCTATTCGAGCGAAAACCATATTGCTGGTCACTTAGCAATTTATTACATTCAATGTATTTTTTAACTTTATTATTATTGAGAGATTCCATTACTTTGGAGAGAATAGAAGTAAGCGCAATAGGCCTTTAGTTTGAGGGATCGCATTTATCGCGTTTTTTTGGAAAAGGCTGAACATGCACAACTTTCCACTTGGTGGGGTAAATGCCAAGTGAATATGAAAGATAGAAAAGGTTGCGCAGAGGTTTAGCTAGAACAGAGGCAGTATGTTTAAGGACCACAGCCGGAATACCATCAGGGCCAGTTGACTTTTTCACATTCAGATTTTTTAGAGCTTTCAAAACAGCACGTTGCCTAAAGTAAACTCTTCCAAAAGAAGAGTTTACAGTTGGCAAAACAGGTGGAACTTGAGCCGAAGCTGCGAGTGTTGAGTTTTGACTAAAAAGTTTAGCAAACAAATTAGCCTTCCCAACCGAATCTGATATGATCCTGTCACCATCTACAAGGGGAGGAAAAGATGAAGGCGAACAAAAGTTTTGTTTTACACTTTTAGCGAAGCTCCAAAAGGTTCTGCTATTTTTAGGAAGGTTTAATATTTCTTGACGCTTCCTCTGGGTATACAAAACCTTCTGTTGGCGACAAATTCTACTACATCTGTTCCTGACTTCGCGCCAGTGCTTCAGAATTGTTATGTTTATACTCACGAAAAGCATTATCCCTATCATAGGTGTCATTCAAGCACGCACAGGTGTCATTCAACCACGGATTTTTAGTATTCGTTTTATTTTGGAATGAAAAGTTTCGTTCCTAGCAGAATACTTTCGGTAATGACAGCCGTGCAAAGGTCAACATCCTTGTCCAAGAAGCAACGAGAGAGATCCATTCGTCCAAGAAAACTGGCGAGCCCATCCCAATCAGCTTGAGAATAGGTCCATACCTGTCTTCCAGGAGCCCTAGATAAACCCGCTCCACCATCAAGAGAAAAAGACGTGCTAACGAGACAATGATCGGAGTTTCCAAGGGGGACCTAATTGAATTTTTATAATTATCTGGATTCGATGTCAGAAACAGATCCAACAGATGATGACCTTGATGGTTTATATCTGGAATGTGGGTGGGTTCAGTTGCGGGCTTCTGTAAAGGAAGCAAAAATGGATGACGTGTTTGTTGGTTCTTAATTTGAACCAAAGGAAATTTAATAAGGGACTTGATGATTTTAAAAATTTAATGGAAAAACAAACAACGTTATTCCTTATATATACAGCGACTCCTCTGTGGGCGACGTAAAAAGAGTGAAGATCATAACCAGGGATTGAAAAACGGTTGGGGTCTCCGTTGTCCAATACTTGAGTCTCACTTAGAGCCAGAACATTTGGCTTAGCAGAGGCCAAACAGATTTGAACGGCTTGGAAATGCGCTTCCAAACCTCGAATTTTACAAAAATTTATAGAAAATTTTTTGCTCATCCTTATTGCAAGAAGTGTAAATTTTAATAAAACGAGTTGTTAACCGATAACAAGCTGGCGAACTACGAACCGGCGGTCAACAGTTTTTAGAGCCTTATTGACTTCCAGTACGGCAACGACAAGCGCGTGAAGAAAAGTGCACGGGAATAAAGGATAGGAAATAAAGGAAGATTTGGTGACCGCGTCAGTTTTATTAATTAATTTTATTTTATTTCGAATAAAACTCGTCAGTTAAAACACGAGTTAGTGTGAACAAATTAAAAATTTAATTAATAATATTATCATTATTATTATTATTATTATTTATATATAAAAAACTTTTTTTTTTAACACAAAAAAAAAAAAAGGTCTAAAACAAACAATACAATTAAAATTATATTTTTGTTTTCTTTCCAAACAAAACAAAAAAAGATTTTTAAATTTGGACGACAGAGAAACGCGTGCACAATTATTCGCAATCGAAGAACAACTGATACTTTGTTTTCAGAAGCTTACCATTAAGTTAACTTGACCAAAAATTGAATGATTTATGTTAGAGGTGTGTTTACTTTAAAAATTTCAGTTTGTCTTGGCATCTGGAAACGCTTCTTTGATGAAGTAAAATTGATAAGATTGTCCTATTTAGCAAGCGTAAAAAAACAATTTGTATTAAATAAAAGTACATAAAGTTTGTAGTATCTACTTTGGGATCCAGAATAATTTATTTCATATTCTGATAATCACTTGTTAATGAACTCAAATTTATGTCCCTTAAAAGTTATTGTAATTAAAAAAATAATTTTTTTTTTTTTTTATTTAGTTAGAGCATAATTTCCTTTTTATATTAATGAAAATAACTCACAAAATTTGTATTTAAAACTATATGAGGGAGAAGTATGGGAAAATAATATACAACGTGAAATGCAATTTTGTAAATAAATAGTTTATTGATGCAAAATCATTTAATTAAACATTCCTTTCGATTTATGTTATAGAATCATTTCAATCTGAGTCTACCAATAATTTTATAAGTATATATATTTTATTAATAATTTTATTTTATAACTGTTTATTTTATTAAATTTATATCGCTATAAATTATATATTTATTGATATTTTTAATATACTTATCACGTACAAAATATGTTTAAGGATCTCAATCTTTGAATAAAAAAACCGATTATAATTTGTATGAAACTTAACATTTTTGTCGCTTTAAAAAAAGCTTTGCTCCGGTTGATTGAAGTATTTTCCATAAGTACACCAAGTTTACTTATAAATAATTCAAGAATTTGATGTACTCTGGAAAATATTTTAAGTTTTGAATGCTTTAAATATCAATCCATATAGTCATATGCAAAAGAATTAAAAATAATAAAGAATTCAAAAATTTTCATAAAATTATAAATTTAGTGTGAGCATCTCAGAAAAATTTTGTTCTTAAGACATAATATTTGAGTAGATTTAACATTTAATATTAAATTTATTATAGAAATTTATTTATTTAGTTACATTTTATAATCATTTTATGTTATACGAACATTAAGTTCTACAATTTTATTATGATTTGTAGTCCTTGTTTATTAAGGTAAATAAATATAGTTTTCCATCCTTCCTTGTTTTCTTTATCTGCAAAATTTTTGTGTGTATGTATAATATTTTAATCTCGTACAAATGAAATAAAAAATATTATATTAGGTACATCATATAAATAATATTAATTTAAAATAAAGATTCAATTCAAAGTAAAACCAATTCTATATTATTATTTTTCTTAATTGATAAAAACATTTGAACAATGCTCTTATGATTTGAATATTAATTTAATAAATCTTATTATGATTATATTTCATTAGCATTTATGTTATGGGAATTTTGTTTTTTTTTTTTGTTGTTGTTAGATACTTATACCTGTGTATCTTGATTATTTTTGCTTTATGATTTCCTTTTGTTTTCAAAATATACTTCAAGATATACTTAATTATGATATAGGTTAGAAGAAAAGGGTATATTTAATAAAAAAAAATTATTAATTTTTATTAAACGATATTTATTTTTAGAATTTTTGACACAAAACAGGTTTGAAACTAGTATAATGTGAAACAATAATAGCTAAACATTGAATTTACGAGTTGTCATAGTTATTCACTAGGCAAAATCTTAATCTGTGTTGAACGTAATAAATGAATGTTCAAACCAGTGTTTAAAATAAAGGGTAATTTTTCGGGTACCCAAAATATTTATCGTGCTTTTATTCTCCTTTATCATTTTTTGTTTTTTTGTTGGGTAGTTGTAAAGCTATTTTCAAAAATATTTTACATAAATAGCTTTTTTTATTCCCTTACCAAATAAAAATCAAAATAAAGGAGAGAGGTAAAAAAAATAGTACAAATTAACATAGCTTATTATTTTGGGTAAAAATCGTGTAAAAAGCTACATGTGTGAAGAAATATTGATACATAATGGCTTACTTTATTTTGTTAAGAGCCATGTCAGTCAAATATTTTTTAGCCGGGTTGAAGATAAATTGCCGGTTATTAATTTTAACAGGAAAGTAATCGAAGTTATCAAATTTGCAAATTTATAAAATATGAAACAAATTTAAGTTTTTCCAAAGGCTGGAAAAGCTTCAACGCCAATATTATTTCAAGAAACACCCATAAAATTAATAACTAAAATTTGTAAATGCCATACCATTTTTAATGAACAATTCTGATTACTTTCAACACATTTGAAAAATCAACTAAACTATGTATTTAAAAGTACTAAGTCTATGTTACGAAGTGAGAAAAAAGTTTGATAGAATATAGAAATTCCAATAAAAAGACAAGCAGTCATACTTTAAAATGAAAAAATAAAAAAATTAAAATCAAGTACTTTCAATTGTTTTTATTTATAATAAATATAGCTACGAGCTCCACGGTATTAAAGTTCGTACAATATAATTTTCATATTTTTTGTTGAACATTTTTACATTTTTCTTAGGTTTATTGATTTTGTCATTTGAAGATATAACTAAGATATAACTTTTGCGAATTGTTAAAAAAAAATCAAACTTTTTATCACATCAGTAAATTTGTATAATTGATAAGAAAAATATTTAAAACGACTTGATTAAAAACTTAATAATATTCTGGAAATGTGCTTTATTTAATATTTATTATAAAAAGTTAAATATTGGAAAATTAAACTAAAATGAAAATAAACAAGCAATAAACATACAAGCAACTACTTTACTGGTTATACTTCGCAGCTCCTTCGCAATCGCGACGCGGCTGGCCCGATAAAAAATTAATGCTTACAAGCAAAATAAAAAAAGCGGAGAAAAAACAAAAAAGAAAAAAAATAAACATTCAAGAGCGACCAAAGTTGCTGTTGGCCATTTAAAAAATAGTACCTTTAACAATTAAAAGGGAGGTACAATGAAGTACAAAAAAAGTAATTATCGTTTATAAGAAAATACAACAAAAAATCTTAATGTTAGTGTTCGAAAACATCCAGTTTAAACGCTAGCGTTTATACTGGATTTTTTACGAACATTAAATTGATTAGTGTGTGAAAAATACCGAGAAATTGTGTACACATTATCAAAAAAAAAATCTGAACTTCGTAATAAACGCTTTCAAATATAAACATTACCTAAAAATATCACAACAAGAACTTACGCAAGACGTTGAAATATAAAAAAAGAATGGCGGAACCAAAATATCCATTACATATTTTATTTAAAAATAACACTTTAAAAAAAAATTCAAATGCAGTTATTTTGAATCTTTTTAATAATATAAAATCTAATCCAAATTTAATACCATTATAAAAATATTAAAATATTTAACTTTTTTTTAAAAGTTTTGTTCAAAATTTACAATTATGTACATTTTTCATTGAAAAGTATTAAACCTATTCTGATTGGAGCAATTCGGCAACACTCAAAATTTTGACTAAGTCGGCTGAGTTTGTTTTATAATTGACTCTATATTGGCCAAAATAAAATGGCTTCCTCTATGACAACACAATCATTGATGGGCTTACGAAAATGTAATTAAGGGGTTTTTATTAAGGATTTATTTATTTAGAGCATTTTTAAAGCGACCGAGATGTGTTGCGAAAACCTAACTTTTAATTACGAATTAAACAAGCCGAAGAACGTGAAAAACAATTGAAGGAGTTGTTCAATTTCAAAAAAACAAAAATTTAGAGAAAAAAATATATAGCTTCCAAAAATTGAATAACTTAGTAATCCTTCGATAGTTTTTGACGTGCTTGAGCTTGTTATTAAAAGTAAGATTTCCTTAGAAACTCTTGGCCGCCTTAAAATGCTGAACATTTTCGAAATATTGACAAAAATCTATAAATAAAAACTATATTTATAATGAATTATTGTTTATATATTTTATATTTATATGTATCTATTTTGCGACGGGGGGTGGATATTTGTCCGCGGGACATTTGTCCGCGATTTGTTTTTGTATCGCAGACATCAAAATGACATTTGTCCGCGATTCGAAATGACTTTTATCCGCCGCGGACAAATGTTATTTTGCAAAATGACATTTGTCCGCTAAATATCTGAAAAATCAATCGCGGACAAATGACATTTTCAAAAATGACATTTGTCCGCGAAGTTTTCCATACAAATTTCATCGCGGCAAATGTCCCGCGGACAAATGTCACGGCGCCTTAGCGACTACAAATCTTGCGTCCACCCCAAAAACTCTATTTACACGCCCATGATTACACATAAGAATGATACAATTTGCTTTTTTGAGAAGCGTTTTAAAAAAACTATCTAATAATACGGCTTGCTATTTAAACAATAAGAATAAAGGGTAGTGATAAAGTGCTTTATTTTTATTTTTAAAATAAAAAGCTTGTGTAATATCGAAACCATTTACGTTCAGGAAAAAAAGCTTTATTGGTGCTATTTATTTTAAAAATTAAAATAACAAGCTTGTTCCTTACACGCTATCCGGTCCGATACTTTATTTTAAACACTGGTTCAAACAATATAGCGGGAAATAATTTTTGTACATTATGCACTTTAATGTAGAATTAGAAGTAATAATCAACAATTCTTATCATAATTTTCATATTAATACTGAAAATCCATTCCTAAAACACTATTGCAAATTTATTGGTTGGCTACAAGCTACAACAACCTAAACTTGTGTGGCCATCCAAAAGCAAAAAAAAATTCAAGTTTCTTTAAAATTAAATCACATCCAAACACCAGCAAAGCGCGCTTTAATTTAAAAAAAATCAAATTCTTTTTAATTTAGTTAAATTGGCAAATAGGAAAATAATTAATTTTCTTACAATTTTCTTATAATTTTATATAATATGGAAAATTCATTTATACATTTATATAAGATACATTTTATTCATAAATTTACTATTGTATTTTTATTTCTTAAAGAGAGAAAAAAAAAAAAATTATTAAAATAAAATGAAAATCTTTAATGGATAATTAACCTAAAAAGATAGTGGAAAGATAGATAATAGGTATATATATATATTTTTTTATTTTTAGTTTTGAAAAGTTAAATTTATAAACTTTGAGTTTCTTTTTAACATTAAAGTTTCTATAATATTCAGATAGACAAGATTAGGAAAAACTTTTAGGAAACATTTTTTTTTACTAACGTAAAAGTTTTTCTTTTCAACTAAATTTCTTCTCAATAAATTTGTTCTATTTTCTGCTAGTTCAATATTTTTTATAAAATCAAATTCATGTGGGTGTAAAATAGTTTTTCGATTGCAATAAAATATGTCACTTTAAGACAAAAAAAAGAAAAGTTTCTAATTTAAATTGCATTAAACTATAAATCAGTTATCTCATATGCGATGACGGAAATAACTTAAGAAACCGATAAATATTATTGAACTCTGCAGAATTGAGAATAATGATTGGAGTGAAAAAAAAATTTTGGATAGAAAACTTTTTATGGATTACTTTATAATTTAAAATGCCAAGGCAGGTCATTCTGAAAATTGCGAAATGCACACAACAACAGAAGGTACCTTTTACACTAAAATGTTAATAACTTTATGAAACTTTTTGTAAGATTTCGATCGCATCAATCTCAAAATATGCATAGTACAATTTTTCGTATAATTTAAAGTATATGAAATTCTCCGAGTTTGAACTCTAGAGTTATAGAATGAAGATCTCAATAGACCAAAGGCAAAGGCAGAAATTATTTATATACATAAAATGTATACAGTACACTCCCGGTCACTTGGATAGAACCATCACATTTAATATTTTTTGCTCAACATTCTTAGAGTTTTCTTAAGGTGTATAATTTTCTTGATTAGTGTATTCCTCATACTTTTTTTTGTGTTTAAATTTGAGTTTAAATTTTAAATTGAGAAAAAATAATTATTTTCGAACATAATTTTTCTACGTTTTGAAGTGTCGTAGAAATTCAATGATGCTGAAAGAAAGTGTCAAAATCGTTTTTGAAAATTAAAAAATCAGTACAAAAAAAGAGAGAAAAAAAAAAAATAAAATATATATATTTATTCCCCTGTGAACACCTAAAAATAAATCTGATTTTTTATATCCTGTGGATTTAGTGGTGAAAGTTAATATGCAATTCTTACTTTTATTTTCATTTTTTAACGTCATATTTCCCACATATTTTGTACATGAAAGCAGATAATGCGCAAATATTATTAACTTTAATGTTATATTTATTTATATTTTGTAAACAATTTTCGGAATTTATGTAATAGTTTTATCTTTTTTAATAATTTGAATAAAATAATTTAATATTATAGTAATTAGACCATTGAGTTTCAATCTATTTGGAAAATAATGATTCTATAAGAGTTTTTTGACTCTGGGAAAAATGTTGAACATTTAAATTTAGCGATAGATGCAGAAAAATGTAATAGATGCAGAAAAATGTAATTATTTTTGAAAAATTGATTTAAGTATCCATAGTATACTGTATTCAAACTTTGAGTATATATTTATTTAGATTTGATAGGATTTAAACGTTCAAAGTCTTACGTAATAAGAATAACATATTTTCTGAAATTTCCTCTAACTTTAGTTCTATGAAAAAAAGGAGAAAAATACAGCAACTGTTAAAACAATAATTTTAATTTAAGTAAATTAAACAAACATTATCAATTTTATTTAACTGCATCCTTGTAGTGCTGGGCATGTAAAATAAGAGTTATTTTTTTAATTTAAATGAAATAAATCAATTTTTATGTTTGCCTGTTTATTTTTATGAATTTCTTTCCCTGTTTCATCGAACAACCAATATCTATATGAAAGAATCTAACTTGACGTTCAACAGTGGATCTATGTATTTCTCTATGATTTTTTTTATGAATATTTTTATATATTTCCATTATCAGGATAGAAAATATATTTCTCACACATTATTTTTCATAGGAATTTAAAATAGTTTCAAAAGAATCATAATATTTCCCACTAAAGTATTAAATATTTATGAAAACTTTTTAATGATTATGTTACCATCATTTTTTGAGAAAAATATTCTTATTTACGTAAAAATAAATTGTGCCAAGGACAACATTATGCACACAGTCATTATGCATATTATTGTTATTATTATTATTATTATTTTTATTTATTTTTCATTTCAAATGAATTTATTCTGAATAAAATTAAATTATATTTTTAGGTATATATGACTTATTGAGGCAAATTGAACTATTTTTGTATTTTTAATTTTTGGTTACCCAATAAAATTCTACTACACATAGATTTGTAGAGTTAAAATATATTTTTCGGATATAATAATCAAAATTAAATAGATAAAAAAATAAAAAAAAAAAAAATCCTCATTAAAATTATATTGAAAATGTCAACGAATTTGTCATTTTTTTCCCCTTTTAAGGATTATCAAAAATATGATTTATAAGAAATGAAATTTTGCTTTTAAGGAGATTATGGAAATATATTTTCTTTTACCCAAATATTAATATCAGCCAAATCAAAAATGAACAAATATGAAAACCTGTATATTGGTGTAATGAAGTAATTTTCACAATAGCATACCGGTCCTAGGCCAAATTAAGAAAAAAAAATTGTCTTAATAATAACTGAGAATGTATATTTCAATATCGGAATGGAAAATTTTATCAAATCTATATTTCTTAAATAGTCTCCGCTTTATCAAACATTCATTAAATTCAGATCGTAATAAATTATTTTAAAGGAACTTTAGATTTTGCATGATAACCATGAAAAATTTCATATAATGAATATAGTCCATATATAACGTTCTGACTTTCATCAGATTAAAAATTATTATTTTTAATTTTTGAAGTTTGTACTTCTTTAGGCGCGGTGTATGATATAAATGAGTAATTCTGTAGGGGGTAAACATTTTTTTACTCATTCGAATTTGAGTTAAAAAAAAAACGACATGCTGTACCGTTTGAATACTCAAAAAAAATGAGTCAACTAAATAATCATTTGTTATTTATAAAAACAAAATAATTTGGCGCGAAAAATTTAAATTCAAATTATTTTTAAAAATCTTTCGTTTACAAATTTTTTAAAATTTAAATTTTTTTCAAATTAGGTAGTTCAATAATCATTTGTCATTTATAAAAACAAAATAATTTGGCGCGGAAAATTTAAATTCAAATTATTTTTTAAAAATCTTTCGTTTACAAATTATTTAACAACTAAAATTTATTTTTCAAAATAGGTAGGTCCGGTGAAATAAAGATTACCTGCCGAAAATTTTTTGGGCAGGGACCTACGGTTAGGTCGTGCCGGCTCAAAATATGTTAAAAAAATTTTTTTCCTCCGGTGAAATAATTAGATTACCTGACCAAAAATTTTGGATACGGAGCTACAGTTAGAGTCTTCCCGCCTCAAAATATACCAAAATAATTTTTTTTTTCAAAATAGGTAGCTCGGGGGAGAAATAAAGATTACCTGCCCAAAAAAAAGGAAGGAAGTGAGGGCGGCGGTAAGGGCTGAAGAGAGGACGGAAGTGAGGGCGGAAGTGAAAGCGGAAGTGAGGGCGGAAGTGAGGGCGGAAGTGAGGACGGAAGTGAGGACGGAAGTGAGGACGGAAGTGAGGTTGGAAGTGAGGGCGGAAGTGAGGGCGGAAGTGAGGGCGGAAGTGAGTGCGGAAGTGAGGGCGGAAGTGAATGCGGAAGTGAGGGCGGAAGTGAGGGCGGAAGTGAGGGCGGAAGTGAGGGCGGAAGTGAGGGCGGAAGTGAGGGCGGAAGTGAGGGCGGAAGTGAGGGCGGAAGTGAGGACGGAAGTGAGGTCGGAAGTGAGGGCGGAAGTGCGGGCGGAAGTGAGGGCGGAAGTGAGGGCGGAAGTGAGCCCGGAAGTGAGGGCGGAAGTGCGGGCGGAAGTGAGGACGGAAGTGAGGGCGGAAGTGAGGTTGGAAGTGAGGGCGGAAGTGAGGGCGGAAGTGAGGGCGGAAGTGAGGGCGGAAGTGAGGGCGGAAGTGAGGGCGGAAGTGAGTGCAGAAGTGAGGGCGGAAGTGAGAGTGGATGTGAGGGCGGAAGTGAGGGCGGGATTGAGGGCGGAAGTGAGAGTGGAAGTGAGGGCGGAAGTGAGGGCGGAAGTGAGGGCGGAAGTGAGGGCGGAAGTGAGAGCGGAAGTGAGGGCGGAAGTGAGGGAGGAAGTGAGGGCGGAAGTGAGGGCGGAAGTGAGGGCGGAAGTGAGGGCGGAAGTGAGGGCGGAAGTGCGGACGGAAGTGCGGACGGAAGTGAGGGCGGTAGTGAGGGCAGAAGTGAGGGCGGAAGTGAGGGCGGAAGTGAGGGCGGAAGTGAGGGCGGAAGTGAGGGCGAAAGTGAGGGCGAAAGTGAGGGCGGAAGTGAGGGCGGAAGTGAGGGCGGAAGTGAGGGCGGAAGTGAGGGCGGAAGTGAGGGCGGAAGTGAGGGCGGAAGTGAGGCGGAAGAGAGGTTGGTAGTTAGGGCAGAAGTGAGGGCGGAAGTGAGGACGGAAGTGAGGGCGGAAGTGAGGGCGGTAGTGAGGGCGGTAGTGAGGGCGGAAGTGAGGCGGAAGAGAGGTTGGTAGTTAGGGCAGAAGTGAGGGCGGAAGTGAGGACGGAAGTGAGGGCGGAAGTGAGGGCGGTAGTGAGGGCAGAAGTGAGGGCGGAAGTGAGGGCGGAAGTGAGGGCGGAAGTGAGGCGGAAGAGAGGTTGGTAGTTAGGGCAGAAGTGAGGGCGGAAGTGAGGGCGGAAGTGAGGCGGAAGAGAGGTTGGTAGTTAGGGCAGAAGTGAGGGCGGAAGTGAGGGCGGAAGTGAGGCGGAAGAGAGGTTGGTAGTTAGGGCAGAAGTGAGGGCGGAAGTGAGGGCGGAAGTGAGGGCGGTAGTGAGGGCAGAAGTGAGGGCGGAAGTGAGGGCGGAAGTGAGGGCGGAAGTGAGGGCGGAAGTGAGGGCGGAAGTGAGGGCGGAAGTGAGGGCGGAAGTGAGGGCGGAAGTGAAAGCGGAAGTGAGGGCGGAAGTGAGGGCGGAAGTGAGGACGGAAGTGAGGACGGAAGTGAGGACGGAAGTGAGGTTGGAAGTGAGGGCGGAAGTGAGGGCGGAAGTGAGGGCGGAAGTGAGTGCGGAAGTGAGGGCGGAAGTGAATGCGGAAGTGAGGGCGGAAGTGAGGGCGGAAGTGAGGGCGGAAGTGAGGGCGGAAGTGAGGGCGGAAGTGAGGGCGGAAGTGAGGGCGGAAGTGAGGGCGGAAGTGAGGACGGAAGTGAGGTCGGAAGTGAGGGCGGAAGTGCGGGCGGAAGTGAGGGCGGAAGTGAGGGCGGAAGTGAGCCCGGAAGTGAGGGCGGAAGTGCGGGCGGAAGTGAGGACGGAAGTGAGGGCGGAAGTGAGGTTGGAAGTGAGGGCGGAAGTGAGGGCGGAAGTGAGGGCGGAAGTGAGGGCGGAAGTGAGGGCGGAAGTGAGGGCGGAAGTGAGTGCAGAAGTGAGGGCGGAAGTGAGAGTGGATGTGAGGGCGGAAGTGAGGGCGGGATTGAGGGCGGAAGTGAGAGTGGAAGTGAGGGCGGAAGTGAGGGCGGAAGTGAGGGCGGAAGTGAGGGCGGAAGTGAGAGCGGAAGTGAGGGCGGAAGTGAGGGAGGAAGTGAGGGCGGAAGTGAGGGCGGAAGTGAGGGCGGAAGTGAGGGCGGAAGTGAGGGCGGAAGTGCGGACGGAAGTGCGGACGGAAGTGAGGGCGGTAGTGAGGGCAGAAGTGAGGGCGGAAGTGAGGGCGGAAGTGAGGGCGGAAGTGAGGGCGGAAGTGAGGGCGAAAGTGAGGGCGAAAGTGAGGGCGGAAGTGAGGGCGGAAGTGAGGGCGGAAGTGAGGGCGGAAGTGAGGGCGGAAGTGAGGGCGGAAGTGAGGGCGGAAGTGAGGCGGAAGAGAGGTTGGTAGTTAGGGCAGAAGTGAGGGCGGAAGTGAGGACGGAAGTGAGGGCGGAAGTGAGGGCGGTAGTGAGGGCGGTAGTGAGGGCGGAAGTGAGGCGGAAGAGAGGTTGGTAGTTAGGGCAGAAGTGAGGGCGGAAGTGAGGACGGAAGTGAGGGCGGAAGTGAGGGCGGTAGTGAGGGCAGAAGTGAGGGCGGAAGTGAGGGCGGAAGTGAGGGCGGAAGTGAGGCGGAAGAGAGGTTGGTAGTTAGGGCAGAAGTGAGGGCGGAAGTGAGGGCGGAAGTGAGGCGGAAGAGAGGTTGGTAGTTAGGGCAGAAGTGAGGGCGGAAGTGAGGGCGGAAGTGAGGGCGGTAGTGAGGGCAGAAGTGAGGGCGGAAGTGAGGGCGGAAGTGAGGGCGGAAGTGAGGGCGGAAGTGAGAGCGAAAGTGAGGGCGAAAGTGAGGGCGGAAGTGAGGGCGGAAGTGAGGACGGAAGTGAGGTCGGAAGTGAGGGCGGAAGTGCGGGCGGAAGTGAGGGCGGAAGTGAGGGCGGAAGTGAGCCCGGAAGTGAGGGCGGAAGTGCGGGCGGAAGTGAGGGCGGAAGTGAGGACGGAAGTGAGGGCGGAAGTGAGGTTGGAAGTGAGGGCGGAAGTGAGGGCGGAAGTGAGGGCGGAAGTGAGGGCGGAAGTGAGTGCAGAAGTGAGGGCGGAAGTGAGAGTGTATGTGAGGGCGGAAGTGAGGGCGGGATTGAGGGCGGAAGTGAGAGTGGAAGTGAGGGCGGAAGTGAGGGCGGAAGTGAGGGCGGAAGTGAGGGCGGAAGTGAGAGCGGAAGTGAGGGCGGAAGTGAGGGCGGAAGTGAGGGCGGAAGTGAGGGCGGAAGTGAGGGCGGAAGTGAGGGCGGAAGTGAGGGCGGAAGTGCGGACGGAAGTGCGGACGGAAGTGAGGGCGGTAGTGAGGGCAGAAGTGAGGGCGGAAGTGAGGGCGGAAGTGAGGGCGGAAGTGAGGGCGGAAGTGAGGGCGGAAGTGAGAGCGAAAGTGAGGGCGAAAGTGAGGGCGGAAGTGAGGGCGGAAGTGAGGGCGGAAGTGAGGGCGGAAGTGAGGGCGGAAGTGAGGCGGAAGAGAGGTTGGTAGTTAGGGCAGAAGTGAGGGCGGAAGTGAGGACGGAAGTGAGGGCGGAAGTGAGGGCGGTAGTGAGGGCGGTAGTGAGGGCGGTAGTGAGGGCGGAAGTGAGGGCGGAAGTGAGGGCGGAAGAGAGGTTGGTAGTTAGGGCAGAAGTGAGGGCGGAAGTGAGGGCGGAAGTGAGGACGGAAGTGAGGGCGGAAGAGAGGTTGGTAGTTAGGGCAGAAGTGAGGGCGGAAGTGAGGGTGGAATTACCTGACCAAAAATTTTGGAGAGGGAGCTATGGTTAGGGTCTTCCCTGCTTAAAATATGCAAAAAAAAAAGTTTTTTAAATAGGTAGCGCCGGTGAAATAAAGATTACCTGCCCAAAAGTTTTGGGTAGCTAGCTACTTTTAGAGTCGTCCTGGCTCAAAATATAAAAAAAACACACGAAGCAGTCATAGAACTGCCTACAGAAGTTTATACTTAAAAATTTAAACTATGAATTAACAGTGGCTACAAATGATAGGCTGCTGAGTACAAAATGTAAATTAAAATAAAAATATTTTAATTTACATTTTGTACTGTCATTTGTAGCCACTGTTATTTCACAGTTTAAATTTTTAAGTATAAACTTCTGTAGGCAGTTCTATGACTGCTTCGTGTGTTTTTTTTTTTTTTTATTACTATTTAAAAAAAATATTTCAACTTGATGTTATTAATTTGATCTTTTGATCGGATTATCGTATACATACAATACATTATATAAAAATTCTGTCATTCATATTTTATTTTTAAACTAGAACAAAGCCTGCACAGAAAAAATAGTGCAAGCCTAGCCTAGTAACTATGCGTTGATTTTTGTCATTTCGAAAGGAATGCTTTTATTTTTTTATTGATAAAGTACGCCTTGATTTTTTTTTGTTTACATTTTAAAGTTTTTATCAAAGTACGCCTTGCATTCAGTGTTGCATAGTCATTCGGTTATTTTATTTATTATGTACATTCAAAAAAAAAAATTGAGGAAAGTGCCAACACTGTCAAGGTCGTTTAAGAGGTGAGTTCACCTTTTATTATATTAGAAGATAAAATACTATATTTATGTTGTTTACGTTGTCTCTAGGAATAAAAATATACACTTAAATCCTTTTTTTTTTATTTTTGTCATTCGCCTGAATATACACATGTGTTTTTATAAAACCACACAAAATAAACATAAAAAAAGAAGCAAATCGATTGTACGTTTTCATTAATAATTTTTAATAAAAACCATATAATCTTTTAATTCCAAAATTCTTATCGAAAAATATTATTCTTTTATTAGCGTTTTTTTTGTTCTTAAAAGCTTCATTATTAATCTTCTATACTAAAGCAGAATCTCATTTGATATTTTATAAATTCATTGATTCAAGAAACAACAAAATAAAAAAGAAACAAATTAATAAAAATATTTTTATTAATTTAACAAGCAAGATATGCATTTATTATGCAATTTTCGAGAACTATATTTCATGTTTTTCTTAAATTTACACAGAGACATTAACATAATTATGATTGGCGAGTTTAAACGTGGTTTGAACTTATGAAAACATTTTTTTTTTATTTTAAAGTGATATATAATAATGATCATATATTTATGATACAGTCTATATATTTATGATACAGTCTGCTAATGCGAACCATAAGCTTTATGATAATGTTAAGAAAAAAATACTTTAAATTCAAGTTTTTCTATTTTAAATCATAAATAATGAAATTTCCGTATGACTGTGTGAAAGAAATTTATGTATGAAAAGTTTATGTGTTGAAAAATATTTACAAATAATTGAGTAAGAGCACTTTGAATCCAGAGATATCATCAAAATTCAATTAATTCTTAGAAAATAATATTTCCATAAAATTTATAACAAAAATGTATATTATGATGTTATATAAAAGTCTTTCTTTTGGCTTATTGCAATTAAATTTTTCTTTTCGATTGTATAATAACACTGATAAGAAACGCTGGAGAAATTTTTTTCATTCTATTCTATTCCTAACGATATTAAGTCTGCAAAAATTTTTATAGATTCTGTCAATTTAGAAAACAAAAACAAAACGCAAGGGTTCATTTCATTCTATAAGAATGAAATTTATATATTACCTTGAAAAAATACAACAAATAAAAATATATAACTAAAAATATATTATTTACTTTAGTCTTATACATTCCCTCTTTTAACTACATATGACAATATGACGAGTTGAGGGAAAAAATGATTTAATTACGTTAAGTCGAAAGATAAATTATAATTTAAAAAAAGCATAACGAGTTTATAGCGCTTTCACAAATATCTTTCAAAATAACTTTATAAATTTCTGATATTAATTTTTTTTTTTTTTGGGAAATCATAATTTATTTCTTAAAAAAAAATTTCCAAATTGAAACATTATCAGTGTTGTAATACCACTTCTCCTGTCAATTCTTCACAGCATATAAATAATTTTTCTTTGAAGGATTTATTTTATGCAACAAAAATAAATTGCACTAAATTTTCGCTTTAAACTTAGGATAAAAAATATTAGAAAAACAAAATTAAGAAAATATTTATTTTAATAATAAAAAGAAATTGTACACAACACACACATATAGTATATTCTTCAAATATAAAAGTTGTTGCTTTCTCCTCGATATACATTCGTCGAGATCCTTTTTATATTCATCATCTTTTTTTTTCTCGTTTCTCGTTTGCAAGCCTATCGGCATTTTCCTGTTGAGCCATGAATTTTGCCAATTCAGCATTCGTTTGCATACCTTGTTCGAATTTTATTTCTTCCTCATGAAGAAATTTAATTTTTCACGCTCCAAGCGTTCTTGAATCAGAAGAAATTTTAACGATTCGATACGATTTTCTTTATCTTTTGTTATTTCAAGAGTTTGTTCGCCGATTCTTTGGCTAAATTCTTCACGTTTTTTCATTTTATATAGTCTCTTTATAAGATCTTTATCAGGTTTTTCTTCTTGCTGTTTTTTAATCAAATCAATTCTTTTTCTTTATAAATTTCATAACATAAACATATAACTTCTCAAGTTATATGTACATGCTCATAAATATACATATAGTTCAGAAACATACCCTGATATCTCTGTAGTATGTGAAGCGTCTAGTTACTATATTGATTACTTTTTGAGCATTTAAAAAAAAAAAATTTTAATTCACTAACATGACTTTAGGCTTCTTGATCTTTAAATAAAAATTAAAAATGCTGTCAATGTCATTAGATAAATTTTGTTAAATTTTGTTTTGTTGTTATAACTGTATATTAACAAGTAAAATTTGTTCTGCATGACTATATGCAAGAAAAACATTTTATTGGGACAATAGTTTATCATCCTGACATAGATTGATTGAAAGAATAATTTTATGTTTCTTTGTGATCCCAAAAAAAAAAAACCTATAATATAAGTCTTTCCAAATGACGGACTAAACAAGTTTATAAGTTTAAATTAATGTTACATCAAAATAAGAGTTAAATTGTTCAATAGATATTCTTTAGCAATCAGTTAGCTCATAAATTTAACTATATATTTAACAGTCTGGTTGAAAATAGTATTATTGATTAACTTCAGTCTTATCTCGTACCTCAACGAATAAAGATATTGTTGGTTTCAATTCCGCTTTTTTATATTTAATTATTTTTTCTCTCTCAAAAACACATGTTTTTGGGTTTTTAGTTAAGTACAAAGTACAATAGTATTAATAATTTTTCTGAATAGAAAAAATTTCAATAGAAAAAATTAAAAAATAAAAATACTTTGCGTAACATAAATTAATTAGTTATTACAAAATATCAAAAAACCGCTTTGGACTAAGTTAGTAAGTATATTAGGTACGATGGCGGACCCCGGAGGGGGAGCCAATACTAATTTTTATAGCATATTAAACGATAATGTAAATTTATCTTCACCACCTAAAAGAGCACGTGCTGAAAACACACCCAACACCTCTTCTTTTCAATCTTTTCCATCTCTGCAATATAAAAAAAACAACAAAAAACCATTTGCACTATCTAATAGCAAAAAAGACTGCCCAAAATATGTAATAATAAAAAACAAAGACCCTAATACTCCCATCAAAAATCTTAATATTTTTCTAATTACCAAAGCCATAAAAGGAATTACGGAAAATTTTTTAGATATATCGTACACCAGGAACGGGGACTTACTTATATTAGCAAAAAATGAACAGCAAGCTGCTAAATTTGTGAAAACAAAAACACTTGCCGGTATATGTGAGGTTGAAGCTTTGTTACATCCTACTCTGAACTCATGCAAAGGGGTTGTTTTTGCTCCAATAATAACCAGCTTAAATGAGAACGAAATTACTGAGGGATTAAGAGATCAAGGCGTAATCGAATGTAAAAAAATTACAAAATTAGTAAATGGTGAAGTGAAAAACTCGCCCTTACACATTTTTACTTTCAATAGCTTCGAAATTCCCAAAGAAATTGTTATTGGTTTCATGTTATTTAAAGTCGAGCATTATTTCCCACAACCTATGCAATGCAAAAATTGCTTTAAATATGGACACACAAAAAATAGGTGCAAAAACGACTCAACATGTGAAATATGTTCGGAAAACTTTCACGAGCCTGAAAATTGTATGGTGGTAAAATGTCTAAATTGCAAAGGCGAACATATATCAACAAATAAAAAATGCCCAGCTTACGAAAACAGAAAAACAATAATTAAATATCAAACCACAAATAAATGGTCTTTTAGTCAAGCTGCAGATCACGTTAAAAACAACCCCCAACTTAATACTGTAGATGAATGCCCTATAGATAATTTATTAGAAATGAAAGAAAAAATTAAAAACAAGCTACAAAAACTTCGAGAAAAAAATCAACAATTCCAACAAAATACAAAATACCAACCTAATACAAAATCTCAAGAAAATATAAGTCCCCAAATAATTCAACAAAACACAAACGTTAAATACACTCAACAATTAAATCAAAAACAAATACAACAAACACAAACACTACAACAACAAAACACAACCATTAAAAATAATTCCACAAATTCAATACTAAATACAGCAACAAACTACAATAATTCTGAAAAATATCAATTCAATTCCAATTCTGCACCAAACCTTTCGAATTATAACTTATCAAATACCTCTTTATATAATACAAAAAAAAATGATACACTATCTAATACTACTTCTCCTCAAGACATAAATAATACAGAACACTCAATTTTACAAGTAATAAATACGCCCCTACCAACCTATAAAACAAACTCTGAAGGTAATGACACCAACATGGAATGCTAAAGTTTTAATACCATACCTACTATACCTACACGTACATATCCTAATTTTTTTCCTTTTATAATGACAACTAAACTTAAAATCTTACAGTGGAACATAAACGGATATTTTAATAATTTTCATGAGTTGCAATTACTAATCAAACAAATTAATCCAGATATAATATCTTTACAAGAAACTCATGTTACATGTGATAAGAACCATGTATTCCCACATAACTATTCAGGTTTTTTCTCTAACCACATAAATAACAAAATTGGCAAACAAGGTGTTGCGCTCTTAATCAAAAACGATATTCAGTACAACAAAAAAAAAAGTATCTCAAATTTAATAACTGCCGAAATTTCTTATGGTAAAAAAATGTTTATCTCATGTATTTACTTACCTCCATCAGAATTTTTAACAAGTATACAATTAGAAGAACTACTTCCCGATACAGGTAATAACATTATTACTGGAGATTTTAATGGATGGAGCCCTTTGTGGGGCTCACAAATTACAAACTCTAGAGGAAAAATTATTGAAAATTTTATCGAAAATACAGACCAAATAATACTAAACAATGGAAGTGCAACTCATTTTTCCACACATAATACTTTTACACACGTTGACCTCACTATTTGCTCTCCGGACTTAGCTCCATCTTGCGATTGGGAAATCCTAAACAGCCTGCATGGTAGCGACCATTTCCCCATAATTACTACTATAAACTTCAGCAACTCCCAAGATCAGCCATACAAATTTATACCTAAATATAAACTTGATCATGCAGACTGGGAAAAATTTAGAAATAATTTAAAAAACTGTAATAGTGACAGACCGAAATCGAACAATATTAATAGAGAAGCAGCACTAATCAAAAAATGTATACGTTTTAGTGCTAAGAATTCAATTCCTCAAACGGCACAGAATAAAAACAAAAAAATGTATTCATGGTGGAATAAAGATCTTGATCTACTAAGAAAGAATAAAAATAAAATGTGGAATAAATATAAGTCACATCCAACAAAAGAAAACTTGATAGTATTTAAGAAAAGTAGAGCACAATTTCGATATCACATTAAGAAATCAAAAGCTGAAAATATCGAAACATTTACTAAAAACATTAACCCAAATACTCCTATCCAAAAAATTTGGAATAATATTAAGACTTTCTCTGGTAATCACGGTCACACAAAAATTAAAGAAATCGATTTCAACAACAATAAAATTAACAATTCCATAGATATAGCTAATAATTTTGGTCAGTTTTGGTCTAACAACTCAAACGATGACAAATTTTCCTACCAGTATCGAGTAGAAAAACTTAATTTCCTTAACACAGAGAACCATAATTTTCAAACAAATACAATAGCTAGCAGAATTGAAACCAACATATCAATTTTAGAATTAAATTCCTGTTTAGCTAGTTTCAAAGGAACCACACCTGGTTTCGATAAAATCCCATATCAAATACTTAATAACATGCCAAATGAAATGAAATATAGACTTTGTGATTTATACAACAAAATTTTTTCGGAAGGTACCATTCCTCAAGAATGGAAAACAGCCACAATTATACCATTACTAAAACCTAACAAACCAAAAAATTCTATAGAAGGATATCGTATGATATCCTTGTTACCATGTCTAAGTAAAACTTTAGAAAAAATAATTTCAAATAGACTGTTATGGTTTATAGAAAGAAAAAATTTAATTAGTAAAAATCAAGTTGCTTTTAAACCCTCTAAAGGCACATTAGATGCACTTTTACATACAGATCACTTCATTACCAACAGTTTAGCAACAAAAAACCACATTTCAATCATGGCAATTGACTTCGAGCGAGCTTTCGACAGAATAGGCATGCACATAATTTGTGACCAACTAATTTTGTGGGGTGCAGGCCCTAGAATTGTAAATTATGTAAAAAATTTTTTATCAAACAGAAAATTTCGAGTTAGAGTTAACAACTACTACTCAAACACCTTCAGTTTAATGAATGGAATTCCTCAAGGATCTCCCATCTCAGTTATCCTTTTCCTTATAGCTTTTAATCAACTAAGTTTAATTATCAACAAATACAATGCTACTATCAAACATAACATATACGCAGATGATTTAAATTTAATTTTTAAAATTCATGACCTCGCAAAAATCACAGATATTCTTTCAAAAATATTTGAAGAAATATCTGAATGGTCAAAAGTATCAGGTTCACTAATATCATATAACAAATGCAAACACCTACACATTTGTAATAAAAAATTTTGTAATAATGTTTTTTTCTCGATTAATAATGTACAAATAGAAAATGTAGACCAACTTAAAATTTTAGGCTTAATTTTCGATAAAAAATATAGTTGGAAAAATCATATTGATTATTTAAAAAATTCATTGAATAATAGACTTAACTTAATAAAATTTTTTTCAGGTAATAAAAGCCAAGCCCACATTAACACTATTACATATCTTATAAAAACGTTAATTTTGTCAAAAATCGATTATGGTTTACCAGTATATGGAAATTGTCGAGTAAAAACATATTTGAAAAAACTAAATGTCACCATCAACTCAGCTGCTAGAATAGCTACAAAAGCGTTCCGAACAACACCAGTCATCAACATTTTAAAAGAAACTGGATTGCCCACATTAGAAGAAAGAAAACAACTTTTGACTGCAAGACTAATAAACAAAATAAAATATTCATATGATTCGCCTATTCAAAAAGATGTCCAAGATCTACTTAAACGTAAAGTACCCCCGAAAAAAAGCTCAGCACTCAATACAGCAACAAATCTGGCGAAAACACTAAATATACCACTAACGTTTATAAAACACAGCAAATCAATATATCCTGCATGGAATTTACACAAAAATTCCATAAATCTAGAATTGGCAAAATATCCTAAAGACACCACATCACCATCACAATACGCTTCAGTCTTTTTGGAAATTACATCACTCCTCAAAAAATCAGGGTGGAGTTTTTTATATACTGATGGATCCAAAAACAACTACACCACATCGTTTGCAGTAATAAATGAAGAAAATCACGTTATAAAAATTGGAATAATTAACGATAATGCATCTGTTTTTCATGCTGAGGCACAAGCCATTCTTAATGCAATACAATTCGCAACAGCAAACAAAGGTAAATTCTGTATCTGCACTGACAGTCTTTCTGTGCTCAATTCAATAGCAAATATAAAAAATCGCACTCCAATTATTATCAATATGAGAGATCTTTTAATAAGATATGAAAAAAAAGTGAAAATGTTGTGGATCCCAGGACATGCAGGCATAAAAGGAAACGAATTTGCAGACCAGGAAGCAAAAAACGCAGCCAGAGCTCCTGTAATTTCAGACAGTGTTGAACTATTAAAAAATGAAATCAAAAAAATTATATATTATTATGTTGAAAATGAAAAGCTCACAAAATGGCAAAACTATTTGCACCATTACACCCGATTCAATCCTAAAGGAGTAGAAACAACATACCCAAAGGATATTAATAAAAAATTTATTCAAAACTATATTAGACTAAAATTAGGCCATACTACCATTACACACTCACACATACTTAAACATGATACAGCGCCACTTTGCACGTTATGTAAATCAAAAGTCAGTGTCATTCATTTTCTGGACGAATGTAAATTTTTCACGAATTATAGAAAAGAGTTATTTGGCAACGTAACACCATCCAATTGTTTAGAAAAAGCGACAAAAGAAAACATTATACTGATTAATCGATTTTTGACAAAAATTAAATTAAATATTTAAATATTTTGTATATAATATTAATAATTAATAAACTTTTCCAACTAAATATATTTAACTTATAAAATTAGGTATATGTAGGTAATTTAAATTGTAAAAAAAAAAAAAAAAAAAAAAAAAAAAAAAAAAAAAAAAAAAAAAAAAAAAAATTTAATCACAAGAATTACTACAATTAAGACAAAAGAAAAAAGAATGAAATAAGAAAAAAAAAAAAAAAATTAATAATAATAATTTATCTTTAAGATATAAAATATATGGCATTTGATAAAATATGAAAGATAAATAAAACAATGTAAAATATTAGCATAAGTTTATAAAAATATGAATTAAAATGATTATAGTAATACCGAAAAAAAAAAAAAAAAAAAATGTAGTTATAATATAAGTGAGCCAAAAACCTAGAAGTTAGCGCTCGTAAATTTCTGTAAAATTTGATTATAATTTATTATATCAATTTTTTGTAAAATAAATAAAAATAAATAAATGATTAACTTATATAACACATGTATATTATGTTTTCAGTTAGATATTTTAAGATTTAATTAATACGAACAAGTCAACTATTTGAAAAGTGTTCAAAATTAAATCAAAGAAAGAGTGAACAATTTTTAAATTTGAAGATTTTTAATGACAAAAAGGTTCATGATTTTACAAATTAATATTATTGACTTGAATTAATTAAATAAATTCTATTAATGGACTAGATTTATACTGTTAGTGAAATACTTCAATGTCAATAAAACTATGTTTGTATGAAGATGAATTGACTTCATTTGTAACTAACGTTTCACAGAATAAAGTTAATTATAATTTATATAATTAAAGTTATAAAAGTTTTCTTTTCCTTTTTTTTCTATAAGTTCTATCATTTATTTTTATTTAGTTAATTAATTTTTCATATGTTATATAACGAATAATAAAACTAATTTAAAATAATTTCTTAACTTTAGAAAAACAGATATTTTTTTTTTTTTTTTAGAAAAATATGAAATTGACAGCTGAAAGTTTTTTTGTTTATATAAAAAAACCTATACTATCAATTCACATTCTTGTTATATTTTGTTTTGATATAATTTTAATGACAATAACATAAATTTTTTCAATATAATATGTACAATAAATAAATAATAAAATTTACTTTAATTCAGCTTTGGTTTCGATAAACTTAAATACGCATACAAAATATCGCTACAACGACATTATTATACACACACAGAGCAAAAACTACCACTTAAAATAGAAGAAAAGTAATAAGATTTCTCTTCCTTTTTTTTCCAAGAAGAACGTCATATCAAAACCATAGAGAAAATCTTGTAAAAATTTTGGCTTGTATTTTACATGATAACGTTATACTATTAAGAAGAAATCTTTTTGATTTCAATAAGAATTAGAAAAAAAAAATTTTATTTATTTTTTTTTGTATTTTTTATTTTTATTTTTTTTAAATTTTTTTAATTTTATTTTTTTTTAATTTTCTTTTTTTTAATAATTTCGATTTTAATTTTTTATGCCTTGTTCGGCATTCGAACCTCGACACATAGCATTGCAATCAAACACTCTACCACTCAGCTATAGTCTTAAAATTATGGGTGTGTGCAAAATAGAAAATATAAATTATGTATACTGGTGACTTTATAAACAAATAAAAACCTTGCATCGTTTTATTATATAAATAAAAATACAAAAATAGTTTCAAAACCTTACATCGTTGTAACCGAAAATCTATTTTTCGATGAGTTTGTCTTTTTAAAACTAGATAACAATAAGAATATCATTTGTTTCGAAAACAGAATATGATTTTCTATATAAAATTAATATGAAAACCTATTAGAATGTTCTATAAGATTTTCTTCATTAAATCAAAAGGATTTCTCTATGGAAATAAAACATTATTTATTAATTTCAATAAGAATTCATGGTAAAATAGCTCAATAAGGCAATCTGATTAATTTTACCTAGTACTATTTTTCTCTGTGCAGTTTGTTTTAAGAAATCCAGAGTGAAAACGCTTTTCTTTATTTAATAAATATTTTTTGTTCCCCATGAGTCTCTGATATATTATTAAGATTTTTCTCTCTAAAATTATATTTCCGTACACTTAGCTTCTTTTTAATTTAATAGGGATATTAAAAATTAAAAAAAATTAAACCATTTATTCATAATTAAGAGAATTAATATCTTTTGATGTTGAAGGAAAAAGCTTTTAAAGGATTCTATTACTATATGTATATATTCCTTGCTAAAAAAAGATATTTCAACCCTTTTTATTGTAGAATATATATTATATATACATTTTAATAAGATAATATGTATATATATTATATATAAATAAAATGAAACAATTCTGCATAAAAAACTTACATTGTATTATACATTTATATACACTTTTAAGATATTATATGAGATATTTTAGCCGAATTCAAATTTTACTTATATATTATGTATATATACACATAAATATAATACTGTATACTAACTATATATGGAACAAAATCAAGCCTAAGGGAAAATTGTGTCGGCGGTATTTGAAAAATAAAAAAATAATAAAAAAAGTATCAAAAGCAATTCTTATATCCACCAGTATTTAGTTTATTTTATTATAAACCTAAATATTAATAATAATTAATAATTTTTGGAAGAAATCACTTTTTTTTTTAACTTTGAAAAAAAGCTTCCATTATGTCTCCATACAAAATTTGTTGTCGGCAAAAGAAAATTTGAACTATTTAAGTGCAATAAATTATATTTTTTTAGCTTAAGTACAAAAATAATTATTGGAGAGTGTAAAATTATTTGTTCTATTTTTAAGATCAAATTTTGGTGTCTGGCTATCCCTTCATTGTATCGTTTTTTTTACTGTTTTTGGTTGTCGGTGTTTTTTCTAGCTCATGATATTTTAAGTAAAATATGCATTTTTAGTTAAAAACAAAAAAAAAAAAAACAAAAATTAATTTACAAAACGGTTACTAATTTATATAAAAAATTAAATCCATGTAAATTTTGTTAAAAAAAAATTTTTTTTTTGTTTTTGAGAACAAAAATGGTAAGTAAAGTTTTTGATTGTCAAGAGTGAGAATATATTTATTTGACAATTTATGCAACAAAAATAGGAATATCCGAAATTAAAACACAAAGGTAGGTCGTTTATTATTTATGTATGTCAACTTTTTCAAATTATTGAAAAATAATTAGTAAATTTTATTGATTTTAAAAATTACATGAAATGTCATGAGTAAGAAATTTTAATTAATAGGAAATTTTTCTACATTTCATAGACCGAAAATCGAAAGCAAAGAGGAAGCAATATAATACCAGATATTTGGCGACAATAAAATATAAATCCGGAGCGATACGAGAAATTTAAAAACAAAAAATATGAAAATGAATGCAAAAATAAGAAAACAAATTTATTTCGAGATTTATTCAGATTCCGAGTCAGACTAAATTTTTTTTCTCTAATTTATAATGTAATTTTTTTATATATATGATAATTGCAATAAAAAAATAAAAAACATTAAATAATAAAAAAATTTCGTGATTTTTTTTTTTTTTTTTTTTTCTAGCTCATGACAAATTTTTCGATTTTTATTTAAAAACAGCCAAAAAAAATTTTTTTTAGATAACCATCAAATTATTAAGATAGTCAACTAAAATTTGCACAAGATTAGACTATTTTCAGTGCTTCTGGTGTTTTTTTATTTTTTAAATTTTTTTTTTGCTTTTTTCCACAAAGTTTGATTTTGTCCCATATATATTTAGTTTTTAGCTACATAATGTATACACCAATACCTCGCTTTCCGTTCATTTCGTTTTGCGTTTTTTCGTAGTTGCGTCGTTGCTGAATTAGTACTAATTCTCATTTTGCGTCGTTGAATTTTCGTAGTTGCGTTGTTTTCGGTAGCAAACATTGGACCAATTTTTTGTCAAAGGGTGCCGAATTACGATACAGACACTTCGGACTCATCAGACAGTGATTAATTTTTGTTTTTTTTTTAAATTAATGAAATCTTTTATTTTGTTTTAATTGAATTTGTTTTTTTTTGTATGAATGTATATTGTATGTATGTATGTATATGTCTACAAATAAATTTTTTTTATAATTTTTGTTTTTTAAATGATTACTTTTTTCAATTTTCTTCTTAAAAAGTAGTAATTTCGTAACCCTGGAACCTATCTTCGATCTTTACATGGTTTGCAATAGAAAATCGTAATTCACTTGCATCGTTTCAGTTTGCGTCGTGTTTTTTTGGAACGTAACCACGACGCAAAGTGAGGTATTGGTGTATTAGAAAAAAAATAAAAAAATAAATTTTTCCTACGAAAATTAAATTTCCGTACTTAAATATTTTCTTTATGGTATACATATACATAATGTTTGTATATATATATATATATCTTTCCAACAGTGCAACAGTATTATAAATTTGTATATTATAGTAAAATTTATTGTAAAAGCTATGATAAATTTAATAATTTATTGGAAAAAGGAAATTAGTAATGTTGTGTATACAATTACAAAGTTCTCGAAAGATAAGTTATAAAATTTCATTGAAATCTGTATAGAAGCATAGATTTTTCTCATAATATTTTAAATAAAATTATTTAATTTATAGAAACCCATGCACACATTTCAATATAATAATAATTTTCAAACACTTTTAATAATTTTCCGATATTAAGTTTATAACAATTTATATTTATCGATGCGATAATTCAGTGATTTCTTCATCTTCGCAAAATTTATGAATAAAATATATCTTAAATTGCAACATAAAAATTCGTTTAAATTAGACGAAAAAGATTAATTAAATATTATTTACCCATCCCCCATTCCTAATTGTTCATTTGCAATATTTAAAAACAATATCACTTAAAAATATTAACGAAAGAGAATATTGACGGGCAATGGGCTCCGTGTTTGGATTCCATCGATACACAACATGGCAATAATTCCAAACTTTGTTCTGATTGTTGAAAATGATTTGTTGTGTTCTGATTGTTGAAAATGTTGTACGCGTTTTTAATTTATTAAAAAAAATTAAGTTTTTTTTTTTTTTTTTGTTCCATTGTTTTTAATTTGTGACCTTTTTTTTTTTTTTTTTTCTGTTAAAATTTATAATCAATAATAATTAAAATAGTGCAATAAAACTCGTGTCGTGACAAATTTTATGTGAAATAAAATAAAATTAAAATAAAAAAAAAATATTAATAATAATAATAGAATAAATAAATAAATAACATATAAAATAATAACAATAATTAAATCTGACGCGGTTACCCAATCTTCCTATTTTTCCTATCCGACGATAATAAGCACTCTTTTTCACTCGCTAGTCGTTACTGGAGGTAAATAAGGCTTTAAAAACTGTTGACCGCCGGTTTGTAGTTCGCCAGCTTGTTATCGGAACCAATTATTTCAACTATTTCAACTTAATTTACACTCTAGAGCAGGGATGAGCAAAAAATTTTATATTAATTTTTGTAACATCCGAGGTTTGGAAGCGAATTTCCAAGCCGTCCAAATCCATCTGGCCTCTGCTAAGCCAAATGTTCTATGTGAGACCCAAGTATTGGACAACGGAGACCCCAACCGTTTTTCAATCCCCGGTTATGATTTCCACTCTTTATTCATTGCCCACAGAGGAGTCGCTATTTATATAAAGAATGACGTTGCTTGTTATCCCATTAAAGATTTAAAATCATCAAGTCCCTTATTAAATTTTCTTTGGTTCAAAATAAGAACTAACAAACATGTCATCCATTTTTGCTTCCTTTACAGGAGCCCGCAACTGACTGGCACTGATCACGTTGTAGAGTTTGACTTGCTGTCGGACCAAATTAATCAGATTCTGGCGAAAAACCCAGAGTCTGAAATTTTGCTTTTCGGTGATTTTAACGTACACAACGTATCATGGCTTAGTCATTCTAATCGCAACAGTCCTGAAGGCAAATATGTAGAATTTTTTTCAAGTCTCAATAATCTTATTCAAATTATTTCTGAACTCACCCACATTCCAGATGTAAACCATCAGGGTTATCATCTCTTGGATCTGTTCCTGACATCGAATCCAGATAAGTATAATGCTTCAATTAGTTCCCCCCTTGGAAACTCCGACCATTGTTTCGTTAGCACGTCCTTCTCTCTTGATATTGGAGTAGATTTATCTAAAGCTCCTGGAAGACTGGTATGGATCTATTCCCAAGCTGTATAGATCTGTCTCGTTGCTTCTTGGAGAGGGATGTTGACCTTTGCACGGCTGTCATTACTGAAAGTATTCTGTTAGGGATGAAAACCCATAAAAAAGTACAACATAAAACGAATACTAAAAATCCGTGGTTCAATGACACCTGTGCAAAGGCCATAGCCGATAGAGATAATGCTTTTCGTGAGTATAAACAAAATAATTCTTTAAGTTCACTGAAGCACTGGCGAGAGGTCAGGAACAGATGCAGTAAAATTTGTTGTCAAAAGAAGGCCTTGTTTTCCCAGAGGAAGCGTCAAGAAATATTAAACCTTCCTAAAAATAGCAGAAGCTTTTGGAGCTTCGCTAAAAGTGTACAACAGAACTTCTGTTCCCCTTGTAGATAGTGACCGGATCATATCAGATTCGGTTGGGAAGGCTAATTTGTTTGCAAAACTTTTTAGTCAAAACTCAAAACTCGCAGCTTCAGCTCAAATTCCACCTGTCTTGCCAACTGTAAACTGTTCTTTTGGAAGAGTTTACATTAGGCAACCAGCTGTTTTAAAAGCTCTAAAAAATCTGAATGTGCAAAAGTCAACTGGCCCTGATGGCATTCCGGCTGTGGTCCTAAAACATACTGCCTCTGTTGTAGCTAAATCTCTCCGCAACCTTTTCTATCTTTCATATTCACTTGGCATTTACCCCACCAAGTGGAAAGTTGTGCATGTTCAGCCTATTCCAAAAAAAGGCGATAAATGCGATCCCTCTAACTACAGGCCTATTGCACTTACTTCTATTCTCTCCAAAGAAATGGAATCCCTAATTAATAATTAAGTTAAAAAATACCTTGAAAGTAACAAATTACTAAGTGACCAGCAATATGGTTTTCGTACGAATAGATCGACTTGTGACCTAATGACAGTTTTATCCCACAAGCTCAACGCCAGTCTTCACAATTCCGGTGAGGCTTGTGTTGTTGCTTTGGATATAGCTAAGGCTTTTGATCGAGTCTGGCACCCGGCTTTGATTTCTAAAGTTAAATCAATGGGTCTAGGATCAGCCTTTGTCAATTGGATCAGCAACTTTTTGTCTGGCCGTTCTATTCGTGCTGTTGTGGATGGGTACCAGTCACATATTTTCAACATAAACTCCGGTGTACCCCAAGGGTGCGTTCTCTCACCAACCCTCTTTCTAATTTTCATTAATGATCTTCTACAGTCAACACTCAACCCCATCCACAGCTTCGCCGACGACAGTAACTTGGTAGCATGCTAAGATTTTGTTAATAGGAAATCCGCTTCTTCGAATGCTGTTACTACAAAACGCCATTTCCTGCAAAGTGGCATAAATCACGAACTTTCCAAAATTTCACAATGGGGTCTTCTCAACAGAGTTGAGTTTAACGCATCAAAAACCCAATGCTGCCTAATTTCTAGAATGCTGTCAACTTTTGATCCCCAATTTTCTTTCCAAGGTGAAAGTATTGGCAAATCTGGAAACCTTGACATTTTAGTCTCGAAAACAACTTCAGATCTGAGCTGGAAAGTTGATATTTTCGAAACGGCAAAAAATCGCAGCGAAATGTCTTGGTTTCCTTAAAAGATGTAAACAATACTTTTCCCCCTCTGATCTCTTAAACATTTACAAATCCTACATACGACCCAAATTAGAATATAATTCACATATATGGGCTGGTGCTCCTAAAACCCACCTTGAGTACCTGGACAAAGTTCAGAGAAGGGCTATTAGATTGATAAACAATCACCAAACCACCAGCTCATTAACATCACTCAGTCACCGTCGCAATGTAAATACTTTGTTGGAACGGATACGTTTTCCCTGGAAGTAAAAGCCCTACTTCCTTCATTTCAAATATTCTCACGTCAAACACGTACCGCCTCAACGTCACACCCATATTCCGTCAAAATTCCCAGATGTGATAGAACGAGCTTCGGAGATTCGTTTTCAGTTCGCACCTCGAGAATGTGGAATGCTCTCCCAACAAAATTGTTCCCGACAGATGGCGGTCGTTTGATTTACCACCTGCGCCGCTTTAAGAAGAGTGTAAATGATTACCTCCTAACTGTCCCACTTTTTAAACCCGTCTAAACTTCCTGTCCCCATTATCAAATCCATACTTCTATAAGTATAAAAGGTATCCCACCTAGTTATTTAGTAACTTTAATAAAAAAAAAAAAAACTCGTATGAAATAGTTAAGATTAATGACTGAAATCCACCGCTTCACTTTTAGAAAATTGACATAGTTTTAGAGAAACATTTTATATACATTTTCTTTTTTCTTTTTTTAACTGATTTTATTACTAAAAATATACATTAAAAATATTATTATTATGGAGCTCATAAATTTAGAAATACAATATAGATAGAACTATATGAATATTTCTATTTCTATAACATTTTGAAAAATATTTTTTCTTAATTCTCATGCTAAGTTTAAGTAATAAAACAGATTAAAAAATCATTAATTTTCTCAAGATTTTGCTTTTCATTATCTTTTGTTTTTAATATATATATCACTATATATAACTATTATATAATATCCTTTTTTTGCGTAAAACATTATTTAAAAAGAAAAAAAAATTCCTGTTGTGCTTTTTTTTCAAATGAACTTAAATTCATTTTTTTTTTCCTTTTTCTATAACAAATTATTCAAAGCGTTAATAAAATAATAATTAATTTCAAGAGACCATTTGTTACAAAAATAAAATATTCTCATTCATTAAAAATTTGATGGTTGTGTAATAGAAAGTATTATAAGAAAAATAACATTCATATATTTATGTCCCTCACGCTAAAACTATATAATACTGTTGTCTGTCATGAAGTATAATAATGCTGAAAACAAAAACTAAAAACAATTAGTTATGTCATGAAGTTTTTTATTTAAACTTCCATTATCACTAATCGAATAAATCGAATAGTACAGTACTCTGAAATTGTTCCAACTAAGAAAATTTTGGAATTGCCATATATGTAAAAAATTTATCAAAATATATGTGAAAAATATTTGAGCCACTTTTGCGAATCAACGACCCATATATACCTACTTCTTTTTTTATATGAAAACATGCACCCAATTTTATTTCATTTTTATTCTTTTATGCTTATCATTCATATTCCATCAACTTCTAATTTTTCTTTTTACAAAACATTTAATATTCTCAACTTACTTATAAAAGGTATCAGCATGACTTTTATTGCAACGAATTTTCAACAAAATATAAATTTTCCAAATTAATGAATTTTGTTCTCTGACATAAACAAGTGATGGATGAATAAAAATTTTAATGATCATGTGTGTGCGGTTTATATTTAACATTTAAATTGAAGGTGAAAATTGGTAAAAACATGTCATTATGGTATCCACTAATGGGAAATTATTTATTTTTTAATGTGCTTTATAAATCAATTTATATATTTTTATATAATGTAATTTGATTAATTTTAGGAAAATGCATGACATATTTTATAATTTTGTTGAATTTAAGAAGTGTTTCTTTACAGAACTTAAAATCAATTTATTAAAGATTATATCTTTCATATCTGCCAAAAATATATATAAAAAGCCATTTATGCATCAAGTACTAAGTTATATTAGGTTAAGGAAAGCGTTACGAATCCTAACTCTGTACTCAAATTTAAATAAAAATTATAGAAATTAAACTTAAATTGTTCGAACCACAGAGAATAGTAATTAAAATAAAAACAGTATGACCAAATTAAGCAGTTCTTATTCAAAAAACGAATTACATAAATTTTAATTTAAAAAGTTGAGTCATAAAAAGGGTTCATTAGTATTTAACATAATTCAAATTTAAGAAAGTTATGTTAATTTTAATATTATTATTATAATGTTTTTTTTTTGGAACTTTCTTAAGAAATATTAAACTTAATTGCTTATAATGGGATCCTTGCAAAACTATGAATCCCTTAAGAAATATAATAAGTTTCAATCAAACAAACAATAAGTTTCAGAGTTCATCAATAAAATAATCATGAAACTTTATGTATATACATAAAACTATTAGATATAATTAAACTGAATTCAGAAATAGTAACATTAGAAAAGTAGGTATCTCAAAGTTATTACAATTATTCCAAAAAAAAGAAAATTATTGGAATCGAATGTAAATATAATTTTCTAATAATTAAGGAATAATGTTCAAATATTTAGCACTTTAGTATAATCTTATTAAATTTCTATATGTATATTATATATAGAATACTCAATCCAATTAACCTAAAATTCAATGAGTAATTGCCTAAAATTTCATTTTAAAAATACATAAAATTTTCCCTATACTTCCTGGTTTTCATTTTTCTTCTTTGTAATTTATTTTTATGATTTTTTTTTTTAATGAAAGAAATTAAAAACTTTTGTGGCGGAAAACTTTCTTTTATCTTGCTAAACTTTTGTTAAAAAAAAACTTTAAGTGAAGAAATCTTTTCTGTTATTAAAAGATTAAAAAAGCCACCTTATACTAATGCAGATGCAAGCGTTGAAAATTTTCGTACATGCAAATAAACACAAGCAAATAATATTATAGTTTTTTTTAATAATCTTTTCGTACATTTATTTTATAATTCACAAACATATTTATGATTACAGAATAATGTGCATGTAAAGATCATTATTTCGAAAATCTTTATAAACATAAAAAATATTAAAGTATCTTAAGTTGGAAAATGAAGGAAGTTATGTCTTAAAATATTATTGAAACCCTTATTAAAAATTTTTAATGCGTTGGGGATCGTTATGTTGTATTTAGTGCTATAGAATTTAGATCACTAAATGGAGTATTATATGCGTCAATACACATGCAATCATTTAGATGCATCTGCGTAAATAATGAAAAAATTTAGATGCATCAGCGTATATAATGAAAAAATTTAGATGCATCAGCGTAAATAATGAAATCATTTAGATGTTTCGTATTGAATATTACGTAATACCTAAACAAACATAATATCTCTCACAATATTTCAATACAGCCAAATACAAAAAAAAAAAAATGAGAAAAATGAGAAGAAAAAATATTCTCTCTTTGCAACTACCTCTCCCCTACGCATTAAAACAGTATATTGGATATGTAAACAAAATTTGTTATACAACTCGTTCTGTATTTACACAAAAATACATTGACACTTGTCAATTTATATCACTCGACCTTCGGTCTCGTGATATAAGTATTGACTCGTGTCAATGTATTTTTGTGTATACAGAACTCTTAATTAATAACAAATTTAGTTTACATATTCAATAATCTACTATTATTCTAAGAAAAATGCATTTCAATGAATAACGAAATCTTTTTTTTTTACTAACCTTTCAATTTTTAAATTACTTTAATACTATCCTTAATACAAAAAATTTAAATGTTATTTATTATTTGAAAAACGAAAAAAAAAATTCAATCTAAATCAAAGCTCCTGCAAGATTACAAATTGTTGAAAAGCCAACATGAAAGATGTACACAAATGTACACCAGATGTACACAAAATTATTTCCTATATTATTTAGAACACATTATTATTATAAGTCACGGTCCCAATAGAGAAATTGGACAACATTTTTAAATTTTAAATTATGAGAACATGAATAATGTTTTAATTCCTTCTGATGTACAAACAATAATTTCTGAATTCTAAAATAATAAATTTCATTATGGAAAAATGAAAAATTAAAGCTTTATCATAGAATGTGATAAAATGTAAACATTATAATAAATTATTAGTTTTATATTTACTACATTATTTTCTATTATTGCATTATAGTTATGTAAACACATTTATAATAATAATAACATTGTTAACATATACATATGTGTGGTTTATTTATAACTAGAGACCGGAATTCCGTGCAATTGCACCTTTTTTTTGGGCATTTAGAATGGGTTAGAACCATAAGATCTATTCGAATCTTGTAAAATGAAATTTTTTGAGACCCATTTTGTGTTGCACGAAATTGCACGTTTTGGGGTACATTGCACGAAACTGCACGTTTTAGATTTTTTGGCAAAACAGTGCACGTTTTAAAGTTTTTGAAAACAATTATTATTAGTTCACTTTGTTGTTCGGTACAAATTTTGTAATCAATTTTTCAGGCACTTCTAGATGAGATAGAGGCTTGAAAATTGGAGCATAGGTCAGAAATAGATGACAATGCAACATAATGTAAAAATTATTGTGGTTCCACGGTTCCATCCATAGTTTCACTGATTCCGAAATCTTGCCACTGTACCGATTTGGCTGAAATTTTGAGGCCCCGTTGAAGGGGCTACCTTAGAAGCCGGTTTTTGAATTTTCGTATATTCCGATAAAATGTTATAGCGTTGGATCGAAATACCTGGATTAAAGACTGGATATCGCAGGGCCCCCAGCTGAGGTCCCAGGACTTCGGAGAGGGGGCTAAAAAGCAAATTTAGAAATTTAAGATTTCGTTGCTTTAGCATATGTAACATAGATATAAAAATTTTATGTTTTTATTTATGGCTTAATTCGATTCAAATAAGATTAAAAAATAAAAAAAAAATAAATAAATAAAAAAAAAATTTAAAAACAACGTTTTTATAACGGAATAAAATAACTAAAAAGTAAAAAATATAATCACATAATAATTGACAACCTCATACCGATTTCCCTGAAAATTAATTCTCACGAAAAACGTGGGGCGCCTAAAATTGAACATTTTTATCAATATCGTTTATCACACGCGCCCCACGTTTTTCGTGAGAATTAATTTTCAGGGAAATCGGTATGAGGTTATCAATTATTATCTGATTTAATTTTTTACTTTTTAGTTATTTTATTCCGTTATAAAAACGTTGTTTTTAAATTTTTTTTTTTATTTATTTTATTTTCTTTTATTGCTATAAAGTGATTTGAACAAAAAAAAATTTTTTTTTGGGAACTTATTTTAAGAACTCTATGTTTCAAGATAAAATTTTACTTTTTATTAGTGATGCAGCGCCGTATATGATAAAAACAGGACAGCCGCTATACTTTGAAAAAAAAAATCGTTTTATTAAATTGTATTTCCTAAATATTTTTGTTTTCGATTTACCTACACGATTTTAGGTTTTCAAATTTTTATTGCACTTTTTTGCACGTTTTGAGGTTTAAATTGCACGTTTTCAGATTTTGACTGCACGAAATTCCGCTCTCTATTTATAACCCACAAGCTGAGGAAGTGCAATTTTTGTAATTAACATTAAATGTTTTAGCGTGTACAAACAATATGTAACTATATTATATTATACATATATGTAATTAAAGAATTGAAATAATATATTATATATTGTATACATATTTAAGAATTATAATAAATAAAATAAAAAAAAGAATAGAAAAGTTATTATTTTTATGGTACTTATTATGAAAATAAAAAACATTTTGTTTTTAATAATTCAAATTTTATGTTTTATATAGCATATATGTAGGGGGGGTCGTGGCACAATGGACTTATCACTGGACTAGCAATCCACAGGACGGCGGTTCAAATCCCCATCACAACATGTGGAAAAAAATACTGCGATGTCATAATGTCATAATGACAACATGAATGAATTTCTTCACGCAACACACACACATGTTTTCGCCACCCACCACCAGAGGACACCAAAATAACCTCTAATTTCGCCACCCCCCCACCAGAGCACTCTATAACAACAGACAGAAATGACCTGTGGCAGGCAGAAAAAAAAATCAACCACAGGTTTACATGCGACAGATGGCAGCCCCATCAGTAAACTAGCTCACTACTGATAAATCATCAGTATGAGTAAAATCTCAACGATTCAAAAGAAGCAAACACAAGCCTCGGATACAAGAACGAATTCAACGGTAAAACAAACCAAGCTACAAAAAAGGACACGATTTGGAATTTGGAATATTAGAACATTAAGAGATGCTACCAGATTAGCGCAACTTGAGAAAGAAATGGAGGCTTACAATTTAGATTTCATTGGCATTAGTGAACTTAGATAGAAAGATAATGGGAAATTAATCACATCCAAAGGTAACACCATCATATACTCTGGGTATAATAATCATGAAAGAGGTGTTGGCATTCTCATGTCGAAACATACGGCCAAATGTCTTATAGAATGGAAACCAATTAATGAGTGCATAATAACAGCAAGACTAGTTGCAAAAGGCAGAAATATGACAATTATCCAATGCTACGCTCCAACAGAAAATGATGAGGAAGAAGATAAAGACCTCTTCTATGAACAAGTGAACTCAACTCAGCACGTAGAAGGGATATAATAGTCCTTGCAGGTGATCTCAATGCAAAAATTGGACAAAACAATATGGGCAACGAAAATGTTCTTGGGAAACACGGAATGGGTGTAAGAAACAACAATGGTGAACGCTTAATTGAGACATGTCACATGGGACAACTGATAATAGGTGGTTCGCTATTCCCCCACAAGGATATTCACAAATACACATGGACATCCCCAGGTGATCGAACAAGAAATCAAATTGACCATATATGCATAAGTAGAAAATGGAGAAACTCAATACAAGACGTCAGAGCATATAGGGGTGCAGATATGCATACCGACCACAACTTGGTCATATGTAAACTGTGCATTAAAACCATCAGACCCAAGCAAGACAAGAAGCTATACGGAGCCAAACTTCAATATGACTTAACACATGGAGTAATTGACCAGTTCACAAATGCGAAATCACTAACATAAATAATTGGAAATCACTAACATAAATAATTGGACAGACATAAGTAAACATTACCAACAAATTGGTAAACAGATATTAGGGAAGATACAAACAAACAGAAAACCATGGATATCGCACCACACATGGGATCTAATACTTCAACGTAAAGCTATACATCAAGCCATAATCCATCACGATAAGCCATCATACAAGCAAAAATATACAAACATAGCGAAACTAATAAAGAAAAGTGCCAGAAATGATAAGCGGAAACATCCAAACATGATATGAGGAAAGTATATAAGAATATCAATCACCTAACTAATACCTGTACCAAGCCATCCGGTATAATCAGAGACAGTAATGGTAACATCCTAACAACCACAGAGGAACAATTAAGAAGGTGGCATGAGCATTTCAACGAAACAAATCCTGTAAACCAAGAACATCACAATAGAAAATACAATCACAGGTAATAATAATGAACATGTACCAGAGCCATGTGAAGAAGAAATAGCGAATATCATTAAAAATCTCAAGATTAAAGCTCTATGGAAATCTGATGCAGGATATCAAGACGTCCTTCGATTAGTTCAGAAGTTACAACTTGTTAATGACAACGCCGAGAGGAGTCTTGCATTAATGACGGAATTTAACACATCGTTAACTTCTGACGAAACTCAAAAACAAATTATTCTCCAAATCGTGAGCCAGCATCGGCCAAACATGGCGATTATTGGAAAATCAAATATTTTTAAAATTAATTGAAAAAAATTAATCATAAATAAATATAAATTTAAAACAATTTTTAAATTCTTATTTATTTCTATTCTAAAACTCTTTTTTTGATTCCTATTTAAAAAAAATAGATCAGTTAACAAATGAATCAAAAGACCAATGCATTACGAAAGCGAAACTTTTAATGTCGTAAAATGAATTGAAGCTTAAAAACCAGAACTTAATAAAATTTTATCTTTTAGTTATAATGCTAAAAATTATGAAAATTTATGCCAAATTTATAAAAAAAAAAAAAATGTTTCTCTTAAAATTAGAAAAGATATGGTGTCTTAAAGTAAAAATAAAATGGGGACAAAAGTTTAAATTCACCTTTAGAGAGTTGTAAAAAAAAGGATAAGTCGTATAGCCTTACGACGTTAACAAAAAATGAAAGGAGCATCAAGGCAGTTAAACAATTCAAAGAGAAAAAAGTTACAGAATTTTGAACCCACCTTATTAGGTCTAGGCCTCAAACATCACAAAAATTGGTTGCGCTTGATGGGGAAACAAAATTTGGAAAAATCATGGAGAACGTATTTCGTTTCTTGATGTAAGCTTTCAGAATCTGTATGGGCGGCAAAAAAAATTTTTTTGTGAACCAGCCTAATGTATATGTATAAGAATAATATATGTACAATGTACTGTACACATCGTTAAGACAAACTATTACGAAATTCTTTTGTTTCAATTATGTAGAAATTATTAGAAATTATTCTCTCTTAAATTTTTTAAGGTTAAGCATTATTTTATGCGGATTAAAATAAACCTTAGAAAAATAAAATAAAAAAATTTTTTTTCTTCAAAAAGATTTATTTAAGAACATTTTTATATAAAAATTTCTTAAACCAGAACCATTATGTTATTCATGCAATACGGATGCAGCATCTTCATTTGAGGTTTTGCTTTTGGAATTCTAATTTACTCTTTTTTGGTTTCCTAAAAGAGATTTAAAACACCACACTCAACTCTGGCTCAAAATTAGATTTTATGTAAGGAATCATATAATTTTTAGAGTAAAATTCCATATATCGTTATTCACAAAAGGTGGTGAACAAAAGTCGGCAAGAGTACCAAGCCAAGGCTTAACAAGATATTATTGTTAAAATATAAATTTTAGAGATTGAAAAGATGTTCACAATTGAAACAAAATTGACACCTTGAAAGAGCAACGGCTCCTAATAAATATTGTTAGTGTCTAGGCTCTAGGATACATGAAGTTATATAGTTGTTTATTTGAAACAATTTGAAATGAGTAATCAATTCAAAGTATTACATTAGCTAAAATAAAATTATTTGGAAAATATAATAATGCTTGTTTTTCCAAAGTAATGTCCATAGCAACAAATTAATGAACATCTTAGAGTTTCATACCTTCATTTTTTATCCGACAATGAACTTTTTTTTTGTTGGTTTTGATGAAAATCATAAAAATCATCTAATTTTTTTTGGTTTATTAAAAAAAATATTTGATATCAAAAAGACAGAAATTATTTTTCATATTATATTATGCTCATTTTCGCAGTGATATCATGTTAATTTTATGTAATAAACGAACATCAAGGAATAAAGAATATTACATATTATGTTTACATTCAAAATTTTACCCGTAAGCATTGCTGTGTTTTTTTTTAAAAAAATTTTTTTTTTATAATTTGTTTTCTATTTTCAAGTTTTTGTGTCTGATTTGTATTTAAGATTTTTTTTCTTATTTAACTTATGAGAAATAAAATACAGACTTTTTAAATGTCAATAGAAATTATTTTTAAAAATTAGATCAAAGTAATTAATTTAAGAATAGTTAATTTTTTTTTTGCAAAATATTAATATTTGGGATAAATATCTATGACTTACTGTAACTAGATGAAAAAATCTAATGAAGCGAATATACTTATAATCATTAAGGTTAGTTTATCTTTTTGAGTAAAATTTCGCTTTCAATATTCCCACTAAAAGATCCTTATTGGGATGAGTAAGCAATTTAGTTTGAGTAAAAAAATGTTTGATCTATTTAAACCTTTATTTACATATTGTATTTAAGCGTTACAAAGTTTTCACTCAAAGATATAATAAAGTGTGTCCTTTTTCAGTTTTAATATATGATATTGTGATTATTTACTTGAAGTAAAATAAATATTAGTGAGTAATAAGCTAAAATGTATTTATGAGTTTCTTTTATACAAAGTTGATAAAAAATTTATGTATTTAATTTATTCGAAAATGAAATATAATATATAGTTACTACCAAAATAATATTAAATTCTAAGCACGATTGTACTTTCTTTTTTATTTGACCTTCCAATATTATTTTTTTTAAAATCGTTATCCTTTTTCTTTCTTTACATTTTTGTGCACAATGTACTCCGGAGACTTTCTATATATTTGATTTGTATGTTGTGTTAACATGTGTGCAAAATTTAGAAATTTTTTTATTCCCACTTCTCTCTAAAAAAGAATTTTTCCTTAGAATGTAAATTTTAAAAAAAAAACTTTCTAAAGTATTTTTTCATCCATTATTTCCAAATTGTTTTTTTTATTTTTAAAAATAGATTTTCCGAATTTTTATTTGATTGTTTTTTTTTGTTTTTGAAAAATTTGAAATGGGTTGGTTGTTTTTCACATACAATATGCACAATGAAACCCTTTTTTTTAACTACAATTAATATTCTAGTTAGTTAGTTACTTATATGAAGATCTTACGATTAAAAAAGAGTTTGAAAAACAGTATTAAAATTTACTCTGTTTGTATATTTTTTATTATTTTCTTTGAAATTCCGAATTTTAAAAATATTTAATTATGAAAATACAGGCTTTTGAAAATACATAATGCAGAATTTTAACATACTCAATTAAAAATTATAATAATAATAAAAGATATCGATATGCAGAATTATAAAATTTAGAATATCCATCCGGACCTTGTACTCTCTATGAAAGTTTGATTGCTAGTTCGAGAACAATTTGTCAATTGTTTGTGTGCTATCTTATATACTTATTGTTTTACAATACAATTTTTATATCATCGATCTAACATTTAATCTAAAATTAAATCGAAGTTTTTTTTAAATTTAACAAATAAAAGATGCAATCAATAAAAACGTAATTGAACTGGAGAATTTCTATAATCACGTCCACTGCACATAAAACCTAAATAAATAAAATAAGAAGTTTTATTCCAAATATATAAATGTCAAGTTTTTTACTTAATAAAATATTCTTTTTATGTTCAAAATATGTCACACTTAACTTTATTTTTGAATATTTAACCAGAAAAAAAAAAATATAGTGGATTTACAAAAAAAAAGAAAAAAAAATACCAAGGGAATAAATTTAACAAGGGTTTGGGATATAAGAATTGTAAGCTCACCAATATTTATAGTTACAATTATTCTTATCGTCGAGAAACTTTTTGTAAAATGTAATTTAATTTGCCTTTTCCAATTTTCGCCATCCTGAGGGAAAAATATTATTTTAAATATATTTTTAAAAAATTTTATGGAAGTATAAATCAATTTAAAATCTAACAAACCTTGAACTTGATTCATATTTGGCTATATTAGTATATAAATAAATGATTGGAAAAAATGTATATCCTAGATATGAAGAAACCGAATTTTATACTAAGCTACGTATTGAGGTACACATAATGTTCGGAAGGAAATTATCATAAATCTAATTAAATGTATTATATTATTATTATTATAGTTTTAATTAATTTTTGTTTTGTACACAGCAAAACTGAATTAATAAATATTATTACAGCGCACAACATATAGGAATGATATTATTTTTGAAACAATAAACAGATGTTTTACAAAATTTTCTATCAAAATGAAATTTTCCATTAAACTTGCGGTAATCAAACTATTTTTAATTCCAATTATAAAATAGGTTGAAAAATGAACTTTTTTAATTTCCCAAAAAAATTCTGTAAAGAAGTGAAAATAGTTCTTGTGGTAATTTAATGTATTTTAGAAAAGAAGATAATTTTGCACAAATTTATAAACTAAATGTAAGTGCTTTAAAATTATTAAACTGTACACAATTACACATAGTACATATGCAATTTGCAAAATTTTCAATTTTATTGTAAGATTATACTTTTTGATTTAATTTGTGGTTGAAATTTGATTTTGATATGTTTACGAGGGACCTTTTAGATTAATTTTGTCAAAGTCCTAGGATAACAATGAGAGGACGGCAGGTTTAGATCATTAATTTGAAGTAAAATCCCGAAAACAAAGTTTATTCTAATAATATAAAATTATATAAAAATTTATCAAGAATAGCATAACTAGAAAAACTTTGAATCGAAAACTTTACGATTTTAAATATATCGCTATTATCTTAAGCTCTAAGTTTTTCATTGTAAAAAATAAAATAAAATTATGTATTAAAAAGTTATATTATATATGTTACGTAATATTCAAGGAAAAAGAAAATTTGGTATGCAAAACTAGATTTCATAAAAAAAAAAAAGGACATAAGATTAACGATAAAGAAAGAAAATCCTTTTTTGTATTGAATCTTTTTTCTGTATTGAATCTTTTTTCTGTATTGAATCTTTTTTCTTTTTTTTAGTAAAAATTCATTTTTATGCTTATCAATGGAATTTTTTCTAAGTTTGAAAACAAAAAAAAATCCCAAAGATTTAAATTGAAACTAAAAAAAAAAACAAAGAAAAAATTTTCAATTTTTCATCCATGATTTTACTTCAATTTTATTTTTATTGGATTTCAAAAAAATTTTCCAAATAAAACTTCTTAGACGTTAAATTAGCAATTCGGTACATACTAAAAAAAATAAAATAAAAAATATTACGAAAGGAAATAAATTTTTTTTATATTTTTTTAATACATTATTATGCAGATATTCAAAGTTCATAAAATTTTGGTGAACCATAAAGAGTTTTTAAATAAATTCGAAAAATTTTTGGTTTTTTATTGAAAAGTTGTATATTGAAAAAAATTTATTTTTTTTTTTGAGAAAGTTTTAGTAAATCTTTGTTTGTTTATATGAACAAGAAATATGTCTGGGCTTATCGAATTGCCAAAGTTTAACATTTAAGTCAACATTTAAGTAATCCGATCCAACTATAGATTTAAAGAAATTGAATTAGGATTTAGAAATTGTAAATTAAAAATAAATTTTTGGGAAAAAACCTTCCTTTTTCATAAATTTTGAGGCATGAGTACGCATAATTCTTGCTTTCTTGTAAAAGTGTAAGACTAATGCAATATTTTGAGATAATGTTCTAAAAACTATTCTAACACTATTATTTTCTTTTTTTAGTAACTAATTAAGTATGTAATTCTGCGGTGGAAATAGTTCCTAGTTCAACATTTGTACGCGATTCATGGTGATGAAAATGAAAATTTTATAATTTTCCTAGCATTAATTTTTCTCTTAAATATATTTTATCTAAAAAAATATTAAAACTCTTAAATATTTATAAAAAATGAGAATAATAATTTATTTTTTTCTAGGAATAAATTTTTTCAGTGTCGGAAGGTTTTTTTTTAGTGTGCATACAACTTTCCTGAGTGACACAGAAAAGGCAAATGATAATAATGAAAATCAGTTACACTTTGACTTCTTTAGGTTAAAGTTAGTATTTTGGAATAAAAATGTTTTTTTTTCAAATAATATGTAGACTAAACTAAAATAAACTAAACAACTATCAAAAATAAGAACAGAATTTTCACTCATTAGATTAATTTTAGAGAATTGAATTACTATCATGTTATGTATAAAGATCGAAATAATTATAATATTATGTCAAATACATATTTTACAAGTCTTAAGCTTGATTTAGAAATATAGATAGAGATAAATTTTTAATGAATTTGTTTAGTAGTGAAACTGAGCCAGATGTAGGTATATAGTACAAAAGAAAAGATGAACTTGTTGAGAATATTCTAAAACACTACAAAAAAGTTCACCGTGTGACATGTGTGATTTATTATTTTAATATAGGAAAAAAATAAAATTCCACAAGGCCAATATTTAGCTAAATGTTAAAATAATAATTCGTCATAAATCCTTTTTAATGATTTTTAATATTTATCTTATATTTTTCAGTTTTAGTGGCCTTGAGTTCTTTTTATATGTATAACATTTTTTTATATGTGTAGGGTTAAAAGCTTCCAATCATAAAAAATAGTTCAAAAAAAAAACGTAGGTATACATATATTATTTATATCCATCATTCATTATGTGTACGATTTCCATAAAAAAAAACTTTGTTATTTTTAATTACCAATGTAGGTATCTATTTTTAATTTTTTTTTTATAAAATTTAATGCAAATATAGATCAATAAGCAATTGAAAATAATTTCCTTTTTTTTTTTTTTAATATTATTGCGTATTATTTAAATATAGTGTTAACAAATATTTTATAAATATAGTGTAAGCAAATATTATTATAGTTATTCAACTGTAATGGGTATTAAGCTTTTTCAGTTAAATTCATTAAAATTTATCATAAATAAAGCATAATATGTATGTACCTAACTAATAAATTATTGAATATAATTTGACAAATTTGTGATAAATGAATTATTCGTGTTATATGTTTTTGTTTACATAAAATTACAAATGAACCATGTGAAAGATAATTTTGTTAAATTTAAATTTATTTATAATTGACTATATCAATCATAATTAATAAAATTATTATGTATATGTATGTAAAATTGATTAAATTTGAATAAGTCAACATAAATTTTCATTTTCTAAAATTTAATATATTCTGACTGAAATTCATTCAACAGAAAGAAAGAATTAAATAGATAACTCATTTATTTTCCATATGAGATACACAATGAGGTTTTTGTACCCTCCTTCAGTAGAACTTTATAGAATTCGAGCTAGAATTCAGATAACTAATATTATTTTGTGTCAAAATTTTCAACTTAAATGAAGGCTTTAAGAAATATTTTTATTATTAAAATAGTTTCAAGCTCTAAAAAATTTTGATTCAAACCATATTTCGCTTTTTAAGACAGAAAAGAAAAAAGGATACTCAAGTAATCGAATCTTTAACTCATTACTTTTTTGCGTTCTTAAATAACATGATTTGAATAAAAACTATATCTATATAATGCAATTGATTTTGTCCTATTTGCCTAAGAAAATTAACTATCAGTGGAAACTTACATAGCGTTACTGTATTAAACTTGTAGCTTTAAAAAAGCATATTATTGAGAAAATCATTATTTCTATATAAATGAAAATATTTTGTGTTCTGTGTATTATTTAAATTATAAAGAAAAACCCAAATACCAAAATTATTTTTTTCTTCAAAATATATATACACAATTCTTCAGTAAATCACATTTTACAAAAAATATATCTGAAATATTATTCTTAATTCCTTAACGAATTTCAACAACAATCCAAAGTAAAAGAATTTATCTTTTTTTCATTTTATCTAGGATTCCAATATATAAGATAACGTATGTACTATACATTGTTTACATATACATATATAGAATTAAAGTACAAAAAAAATCATTACTTCTGTTAGAAATTGTGGTTTCCGGTGGAAATTAGAAACATATATATATTTAAATTACATATACATAATGTTTGTTCAACAATATTCTTGTACATTATAACAACATTAGGGTGATGGCTTTCAATATGTATAATGTTACTTGCATTTTTATAATACATGTAATAGTACAATATGTTTATATTCTACTAATATAAATATATTTCAAGACAATAGAAGTGATGTTATTATTATTGAACCTCCTCAAGTTCAAAGGTTGGTATAAACTGTATTTGTTCATGTACAATGTAGTATACCCACATTATGATTTCAATAAGGTATTATTCTATTGAAATCTCAAATTGCAACGATAAACTTTTAAGGATGCCTTAAAGGTCAACATAAAGACAAAATTCAATTCTATGAATAGTTACCTGGTACAACTTTATACTATAATAAAAAAAATCTTTTAATATTCATTCATATTCCGTAATCTTTTTTAACTTAAAATCGCTGAATTATTTGAATGTTTTTTTTGTTGTGTGCATATTGTATACGCCCGCCGGCTTTATGATAATTTAAACATTATAGCTTAAACTTAAGTGTTTGTTTTATAATTTTTTCTAAATATAAACAATAGTACGTATAAAATTTTCTAAATAGAAAAGTTAAAATAATTTTATTCTAGCATGAAAATTTTTAACTTAAATTGTGTCAAAAATTCATTAAATCAATTCGAAGAAGTGAGAAAAGAAAAAGAAAGATTAAAAAGAAAAACATAATATTTTACACATTTTTATATAAATACATTATTTTATGAATCTTTTAATAAAGCTTTAAAAGTATTAATTATTCTTTTTTGCTGAACTTTTTTTATATAATTATTCTTGTGTTTTTTTTTTATTTTATTTTAACAATAAAACATGTTTTATAAATCAGAATAATGGGGGCTATAAAACTATTAAGATTATTTTTTTTGACTATTTTAAAATAACATGTATAACATGTTATTATATATTAAACATAGTAACATATATGATTAACAAGATAAGGTATATTAAAGATCCTTTGATTTCTATATCAATAATATGTTTCTAGAGAAACATGCAAAAATTGTGACAAATAAAGTAATTTTGTTAAGTGAATCTTAGAATAAATTATGTAAAAGAAACTGAATCTAAATTTAATCATAAACTATCTTTAGAAAATTAAGATTGGGCAAAGATTTTAATAATTTAAAATGAATATAATATGAAATTAATTATTGAAAATTTACAAAAGTAAGTAATAAATAATTTATCACTTCTTTTGCTTTTAGATGTAAAAAAAAAATATTTGACATACAAAATGATGAAGTCAGAATGGTCATGCACTTTGTTTATGTCTAGTTTGATTACATTTATTTATTAATTGCAGTTATTAGCTGGTTTTTACTTTTATGGTATACGAAATTTGTAATAATTTAATTTTTCATTTCAAGTTCAGTTTAAATTTCCAATAATAATATAATAATAATGTAAAAACTGTTTTCAAGTTCAAATTTTCCTACATAATTTGTATTCAGTTTTGTGCATATAGTTTTCTTTTTAAGGCTTAATGCTCCATTATAAGATAAATAATAATATTTAAATTAAACAAAAAAAATATATATAAAATTTTTCATTAGATAAATTAATGTTTAAAAGAAGATGATATTATGTAGAACATATTAAAGAATCGTCGTTACAGAAGAATGTGTTCCTAAAGAATAGTATATATAAGATACAGTATACTGTGTACCTATTTACCTACACATTAAAAATAAAATTATATTTTCATATTTTGTCATTTTGGAATATTAATATGCTTTAGTTATATATATGAATACATGTATGTAGATCCAAAAAATCCTAATTTATTCTCATAAAAGCATAAAATTGGTTTCTTTTTTTTTTCAAATTTTCGTCAAGCCAATTTAATAATTTTTTAAAGAAAATAAAGAAAATAAAGAAAATAAATATAAAACTTCACACCCATATTTCGTAAAAATTCCCAGATGTGATAGAACGAGCTTCGGAGATTCGTTTTCAATTCGCACCTCGAGAATGTGGAATGCTCTCCCATTAAAGTTATTCCCTACAGCTGGTGGACGCTTAATTTACGACTTGCGACGTTTTAAAAAAAGTGTAAATGATTACCTACTAACTGTCCCACTTTTTAATCCCGTCTAAACTTCCTGTCCTCATTACCAAATCCATACTTCTTTAGTATAAAAGGTATCCCACCTAGTGATTTGGTAACTTTAATAAAAAAAAAAAAAAAATCATAAGTTCAAATTTCATGAAATAAAATTAAGACAACTTTTTTGTTTGTCATCTCAGCTGTAAGCCTGTAAAAGAGACCAGAATTGGTCATATCGATGTTTAATAATTTAAAAAATTTACTTTATTTCGCTAAGTTTACTTTATTTCGCTAAGTTTACTTTATTTCGCTAACTTTATTTCGCTATGTCTCTTTTACGATACTCGCTATCAACTACAGGGCATTAATACACTTTAACTAACACTTTAGCTGCAGGGCATGTTAAACAAAGTTAAAATTAGAAAAACTTTTTAATTTTGGTAAAAACATTTCGTATATTTTAAGAAAATTTTCCTTTTTTTTAAGAAAATTATGTATGTAGCTGTCACAAATAAAAACTTAAAAGTTTTCTTGTTGTAATAGTTTTACACTTAAAATATTTTTACTATATATATACCTACTTGCAGTTGAAGTTCCTGCTTGTTCTAAATTATTTTTAATTGAAATTGTATTTGGTACAAAAACTATATATAATGTTTCGAAAATTATAAAATTTAAAGAAATTATTTACCTCACTTAATTTGTTTTCATATTTTATTCCTTGTATGTCATTAAGGTAATGATGGCAAAAAAAAATAATAGGCAATAATTTAAATAATTGACAAAAAAAAATTTACTCCACAAACACATATTTCTTCGAAATGACTGAATTTTCTCAATATTAAGAAGCTTTAAGTATAATGTTTATTACATGTATACATACATTAAATTATTATCACTCTTTTAAAATTGATTGGATAAAACATTGATTGATATGTTTTTTATTTTGTAACATACAACAAAATTAAATGTAATTACATTCCAGATGGTGTCTGACAAAATTTGTACGAGCTCTGTGGTCTTTCTGTAAAGAAAAATATTTTACAACTTGTATTATAATTGTAAAAATTAGAAAAATAAAATAAAATTTTAAGGTCACCTTATTTGTTTACTGAACAAGATTTACCAGACTTTATATTCAGAAAACCAAACTTTATAGGTGTGTTTTTACCGCCATTGAAATTTAGCATTAAAAATAAAAATTAAACATTCATATTTCTAAATAAGTTTAATCATGCGAAGCTCAGAGATAATATACTTTATTAAGTTAAAAATTTCGATTTACTAACATGTAAAAATGAACAACATTATTTATACAAAAATATAATTTTGCGCAAAGAATATAATGTAAAAAATAAATAAAGTAGAAGTTATGTATATATTTATGTTTATTATCTGCACTATACCGGAATTCATTCACAGAAAATAATTCGATTCTTTAACCCCTATGTCAGCAAATACTACATAAAAACCACAATACAAGTAATTACCGCAATCTATACGAGGCTCACTTTTTCGATACATCTTTTAGATAGATAGAAATCGGTTTATTTATAAGCTTAGTAGAGCATAGTCTATTCCACTCTAGTGGCCTCTTAAATATTTTTTGTACTCTTCTATTTTGTAAGTTGACAAAATAATAAATTTCAAATAGTTTAAAAATTAATTAAGATTATACCAAACTGAAGTAATGACTGGTTACTCTTTTGAACTAATTATTGATCAAATAAATATATTTCCAAGCCACTATTTATGACAGAAATATAATTATATATATTTACATTTTGGTAGGTATATGAAAAGAATTGTTGAAATAATTTTTGTCACTTAAATTAATTATTGTAAGATTGAAAATTCTGAACTTAAAAAAGGGTTTAATTCATAGTGAAGCGTAGGGAAATGTTTTAATTTAAATAATTTCGACAATTTTTTGGTAAAGTTTTTCCATAATCATATACCTTTGTTCAATAACTCAAGAAATAAAAATTCTCAAGATAATTAGGGTTAAAATAATTGGCATAATAATCAAAGAGTCGACTTGTCTACAATATTTCGTTCACATTGTGCTACACACTTCAGTTGTTCTAGCATATTTATATAATAGAAGTATACATAATATATTAATGTATATATATATGTATGATATATTAATGTATATATATATGTATAATTATACGATTTACAAAATAAAAACATCCATTTTTGGGATAAAGAAAACTTCATTAATAAGAAAAAAACACTTTAAGATGAAAATTAATGAGAAAATATTTCAAATTTAATGGACTAAATCACAAAAATTATTCAAACATTTATTTTCAAGCCAAAAACAAATATATATGTATTTGTTAATATATATCTATAACTATGTAATTATGTATATATACTATGTAATTATTTATATTTATAATACTTACAAAGAAAATTATAGAAAATTGTTATTTTTAAAATGTTTTTATAGTATAGTATAAAGAACAGATAGATGAATTACTTTATATTGTTGGTTTTTTGTTCAAATGAAAAATTTCTAAAAATTGAGCTAAATATGGTACCTTGTTTATAGTATCAGTTACAGGTGAAAGAATATAAATGGAATTTGTTTTATGAATAAAATGTTACAGAAAAAGTCACGCAGTTGGGAAAATTATAAAATTATATTAATAACGATGAGATATAATTATTTATAGTCAATTGCCAAATTGACAGAAAATATGCTTCATTAATTCAAAAAAAAATTAGTTCAAATCAAAACAAATTTAAAATTGAATAAACTTAAATTGGAATTATTGGATTCGTTCTGAGCTTATTAATTTAAAATATTATTAATAATTTGATTGGGGCCAAAATATCATGGGCTTTTAATGTAAATGTATATAATGTATACGTACATTGCTTTCATAAAGTTGTGTTACTGTCCAGAATATATTTTAGCCACAAAAACCGAACCAATTATTTATATCAACATAAGCATGCTCTTTATGTTCATCTGTTTTCATCTGTGGGTTTGAGAGCTTATGTATTTTTGTATTATGGTAAAAAAGTTTATGATAATAAATTCTTAATATAAGAATGATTTTGACTTCATCAATTTTTCACAAAAAATAAAATAAAATAAATTAAAATAGATAAAATTCTGCAGCAGCATATTAAATTAGGAAAAAAGAAATACTTAAATTATTTAATTTCGACCATCATGGAAGAAAAAATATGATTTTTTTTTTTACTTTAAATTCTAAAATTTTGGGATAAAAAAAAATTTAATCAATAAGAATAAGTAAAACCTTGAATAATTTTAAGTTATTAAATCATTGAAAACAAAATTTCTGTTTAGAATTAAGTTTTAAAATCATTTATTTTAGAAACTGTAAATTTTCTTAAAATAAAGTCAAATTAGATTAAATTAAATAAATATTGTGTTAAATTTAAACATCTTAAATTTTAAAGTCAGATTCCATTAAATTTATACAAAGTTGAGACGAACTGCATTATAATCATAAACATATTGTGTTTTCTTCTTTAAATTATTAATATTAATTTATGTATGTTATATTTTTCTTGAATGTTAAGGTTTTCTTCCACATTTTGGATGGGATTCATTTTAATATTATACACATATTTTTCTTTTTAATGTTATCTTAAGAGGTATATACAGAACATAATATATTTTACATTTTAACATTAAAAAATTCACTTTTTTATGCACTAAATTTATTTTGAAAAAATAAATTATATAATAACGTCATTTAGAAAAGGTACAAAAATTTCTTTTAAGGAAAATATTGTAAATTTTATCATTGAAATGAATTTTTAAATAACATCTTCTTAGATTAGGAGAGGATTTTTATTTTATGTGATAATAAGTTCAAAACACTTTTAGAAACTATCTATAGCAAAAATTTATAATCGACAACATAGTGAATTCATCTTTTGTAAATATATCTGCAATACTTATGTTTTCTGGGCAATAGAATTTTTTAGCTTTTTATTCTCTTGTTTTATTAAATTGTTATGCTCGGATGCAACGATAGTCTGTAATTCAGAAATTTCTTACGATCACAAGTTGACATATTCAGCAGTTATAATTCCTAATAAAAGCAATTGATTTATTAAAAGCTTTAACTTTTTTTTTAAAGTAAATTGTGATTAAATAAATTTATCCATTCCAAGAGTCAATATAAAAATTTAAATTAAAAAAAAAGAATGAGAAACATTTTATACATTTTTATTTCAAAATCTTTAAAGAATATTTATTTAATTTAAATATCCTATTTGAGTAATTTTCTTTTATCTTTTGTAACGAAGAATGTGTTCCTTGAAAATTGAAAATTTAAACAATAAATTAATTTTATTTTCTTTACTTTCATTTTCATTTCAAACTAATTTTAGAATTTTTTATGGACAAAAATTGCACACTTAAGTATATTCTTAACAAAAAAAATGAGATCTGTTTAAAAATAGAAAGAACTATCTATGCAAAAAACTATCTATGCAAATGGAGTTTTCTTAAGTCAACACAACATCATATAACCTGAAATCTGAATAATTGTTCAGTTAACAAATTGTTCAAAATAATCTAGCCCCTTTATTTTATTGTGGAAGTAGAATAATATTACATAGAAAGTCAATTTTAAAATGCAATAAACATCAAAAATGTTAAAAAAGAAATTTTTTTAAACATAAATATATTAATAAAATTTTTACTTAACTCCAAGATCATAAACAAGCTAAAACATTTTAGAAAATAGCTGCAGCTACTACGTGACACAAAAAATGTTTGAATGCCTGCTTTAAAATTGGTGTAAGACGGGGTTTTCAGAATTTTTTTTTCCTAGTTTGTTTTATAGATTTTGCAACAAAAAATAAATAATGAAAAAAGAAAATGAACATTTCTATATATTGGGCACTTACTTTATAAATTAAATTGTATTTTATTATTCTTTCATTTATTCAATTCTATCAATTTAAACAAATCCAGGATACACCATTAAGGCTAACAAAAACTCATATAATACAAATTTGTTTATAATGTAATTTGGAAATATATACGTTTCTGCAAAGATTTATGAAATTATTTTTTGTAGCAGAATTTAAAACTGAGAAATTTTCTTTAAAAAAGTATTAGATCCTTTGATTTGGGTATATTTAATATAAATTTAAACTTTATTTGTAGGTTTTTACAATAAACTTATAATAAAAGTTTGCCAATACTTTATATTGGTATCGTACACTATTAAGTGTTATTCAATAAATTATATATATATAATCATAATGTGTATAATTCCAAAATTCATTGATTTAGATTGTTTTGATTTCGATTTAAAAAAAAATCTTAATATGATCAATGAATTAAATGAAAGAAAAACACACATTTTTAATTCCATATCCAGACTATATTCCTTTGATTTTTTTTTTTCTGAAATGCAATTAATGGTAGTTTTACAAAGATTTTCTTTGTTCTTACAACGTAATATAGTAAAATTTTTAATTTTCTTTTTGGTCACCTATAGTTTTGTAATGAAAAATTTCAAATATAAAATAGTAAATCAAAATGTTTATTTCACAAAGTGATATTATTGAAAAGAAATTTAATTCCAATAAATTTCCAATCAAAATACAATTAAAATCTGAATTAAGAAAAATTTCTGATTCAGTTATAAAATTCAAAAAAAATTATTTTGTTTTTGATTTATTCCATACACACTCGAATTCCAGTTCTGATAGTAATGGAATTATCAAAACTTGCAACTATGAAAATTTGGATCAAAGAACCAGTTTCCTTGATCAATTAAGTTGAATGACCAAAACTTTTCGGCTCTGAATGGTTGCTGTAGTCATCCGGTAGCTTGTTGGTGTTTGGTGAATTCGGTGAAATTTTTCACTTATAATTTTTTTTTTCACAAGAATGTCTCAATAGTTTTTAATCAGTTAAAGCTGCTTAGGATGTTATTTGTTGGAACTTGACTTAATTGCATATTTTTGCATAGAATTTTGAAATTTTCGTATTATTTTACGTTCCCAATTAATGGTTTGGTTCCCGCAAGGCTGCTTTTTTGCTGCTCCACCCAAAGAAACATATTTTTGTTCGAACGATGTCCGCAGAATTTATGAATGCTCTTATCAAAGAAATAATTCTTTTCAAAGAAATAATAAAAAAAATGGCAATAAAAATTTTACTTTTCGTATATTATTTTCATTTCGCAAAAATGAAAAAATTAATATGGTTGAATTTATTTACACGTTTATTATTTTTAAAATTAATGAGTCAATTTACTTTTATAAAGTATTTTTCTACTTTTTTCTTTTACCTGTTTCATGAACGAATAATTTTTTTAAATAAGTAGTAAAAAAAAAAAGTAAAAAACAATATATTTTAAACGTAAATGAAATTAAATTAAAATAGAAAGTTTTGCTTTATAATATTTTTTATATATTTAATTACACATACCTATACATAAATTTATGTATAAATAATTACATATATACATTTTATTAAAAAAAAAATTTGTTTGAATCCAAAGTTTTTAGACTTACTAATATATAGAAGACACTAATAATATATTATGAATATTCTATGGAACTGATAAGAGTTTTCTTTGATCCACATAGATAATTCTTTGATGACATAGATAATTATTAGCAATAATCTGACAGTCATATAGGGTCAATAATACTTTTTAGAGCAAATATTTCATTTATTTTTTGTGACTGTTTAAATAAATTAACTTATATAAAAAAAAATATATTTTTACTAATACAATTCACTTGAATAATTATATAGGTACTAGCTGTACCCGCACACACGTTGTTGTGGAACACACGTTTTAAGTGAAATTTTTGTTGTCAGATTGATGAACAATTATAAGAGCTAGTTATTTTATAAATTTGGGAAAATATCTAAGAATTAATATTTATCATTTCTACTTATTTAACACTAGGAAAGCAAAAACGTACTGTCACCTCCACGCGGTGCTTTCTGGTAGCTAGGAGAGGTGCCAGGACGAGCATGCGGTGGACGGGTGGGCTTCGACAAGTCTAGGCTGGTCAAACCCAACCTTGCCTAGCATTCTGTTCAGCAACCTCAAATAGACTAACGACAGACGTCAGTCCACCTCCTCATAACCTGTCCGAGCCTATTCACGTAATTCTCCTTCTTCCTATAATTACTAACATGTCAAAATACCGTACTAACAAGCCAAACCTAATGTCAATGTGGTGTGAGCACCGTGCCGAAGTCTGCAAGGCTGGAGGTTAAACCAGTCTCTAACGAGCTCCCTCCGATGCCCAGGCAAGGTCGGTTGTATAAGTGCTTTATCCTCTTATGTCGGCTCTGACAGGATGTACCTTTTTTCCGGACATTCTCGTGGGACCAACAATGAACACAACAAATACAAAAAATACAAAAAAACCAACAAACAACAACGACAAACCAGTTCATTCTTCTTCGGAAGATGAACTACTGGCCTCCAGTCAGGAGACAGTGAAAGAAGGGAGTACTAAGCACAGTACTCCCACAAAAAACAAACCTGTCGAAGTGAAGAGTACTAAGTACAGTACTCAAGCTGAGACAGGGAAAAAAACTGAGAAAAAGAAACCAACAGGTCAAAAAAGCAGGAGCTCCGGGTTTAACCTAAAAAGAGGTTACCAGAAGGCCCTGTTTATTCTTGACAAGATTGCCAAGAATGAGGCCGAAGGTAGAACACATTAGAGAGACCAAGAGGACAAGGAAAGGTACTCTGAGATAGTGCGTCTTTTCGAAGAAGGGCAGAAATGCTCGAAAAGAGAGCGGTCTCAGGAGGAGTCCTCTATGGAGAGAAAGCCAAAAGTCGCGAAGACAGAGGCAAAACAACCGGCTAAAGCTCCAAAGTCCAAGCCTATGAACGAGGTTGTTTTAGGCTTGCTTTGGTGGACGAGCTGGCAGAGAATCGTCGAGTTAGCGCTGAGCTCTGGAGGAAATTAGAAGTGAAGCTGTCAGAGATGGTGATGGACTATCTGATTGAAAACCAAAGCGGACCCCTGCCTTGTTTTGATTCTTCGGAGGTTGTAAGAGGCTTCCGGGTAATCAAGTGCGAAGACCTGTATTCGAAGGATTTCCTTAGCGCATGTGTTGCTAAGATTAGCAGCGACTGGGATGGATCAAAAATTGGTCTCATTCCCGCTAGGGAGATTCCTCGAAGACCTAAGGCGCGCATTTGGGTACCGAGGATGAACATTGACGGGGTCAAGTTATTAACTTGTTTGCGGTTGCACAATCCTGCAGTTCCAATGAAGAACTGGGCTGTCATTCGGCAAGAGAATGGCAACGATGATCAGAACAAAAACAGCATGTCGTTCATGCTTCTCATCAATGAGGAAAGTCTAAAGCCTCTTGAGAAGCAGGACTTCAAGCTGCGATTGGGCATAAGGCATGCAAGACTGAAGGTTATCCAAGAAGATAGCCCTGAGGTCGATGAATTGGATGCGGCAAGCGACCTGATTGAGGAGATGTGCCTTACCGATGATGACGCTCCCAACAGGGATGAAACTCCAGCAACTAGCTGAGGAGGACGTCGACATAGCCTTTATTCAAGAGCCGTGGATCAATGCCTCCAGAATCAGATGTCTCAATAGCAGCAACTACGCATTGTTTTACAAAGTTGCAAATCCAGGAGACGGTAAGCCAAGAACCTGTCTTCTAATTAAAAAAAAATAAATGCTTTTCTCTGCTCTAATTTTAGCTGTGCAGACGTGGCAGTGGTCAAATTGGAACAGAGCAATGGTAGTGAGCTTTATCTAGCATCCGTTTACATGGCACGTGAAGGGCCTATTCCACCACCAGAATTACAAAAGGTGGTTGAATCAAACGGAGACAGGTTGCTGATAGGTGGCGATGTCAATGCTCGACATACACTATGGGACAGCTCAGAGATAAATGAAAGAGGTGAGTTACTTTTTGATTTTATCTTAGATAATAACCTAATAGTATGTAACAGGGTCACACCCCTACCTTCACATTTCCCAGCTCAGACAGTTTCTCTGGCTGGTCAGATGTAATTGACATTACATGTAAAGGTAACTCAGAATCTTTTAAGGTAGATAACTGGAGAGTGTCTAACAAAAGGTCTTTCTCGGACCATAGTTGGATACTCTTCAGCATCACCTTTGGAGTAGATGCTCCGAAGCCTTATCGAAATCCGAAGAGAACGGATTGGAACAGATTCAAAACAGTGTTACGTCAAAAACTACCAAACTTTAGTAAGCCTATTTCTAGTATAAAAACAGTTGAGTGGCTGGATGAGAAAACGGAAAAGTTCACGAAAGCCTTAGAGATGGCGTTCAAGGTGTCTTGTCCGATAAAACGTAGCAAAAAATCTCTTCCCCTGTGGTGGAACGAAGATTTGACTAGACTTAGGAAGGCCTCTAGAGATACCTATAATATCTGCTACCAGAGCGGATCATGGGAGCTCTACAAGGCAAGCCTTCGGAATACAAGAATGCAATAAGAGCCTCCAAAAAGAAAGGTTGGAGGGAGTATTGCGAGTCTATCGAAGACACTAGCGAATCTGCAAGGCTAAGCAGAATTCTATCAAAGGAGCAATCTAGTCCATCCTTCCTCAAGACAATGGAAGGTACGTGGACAGAATCCTCCTCTGAAACTCTTAAATTATTATTAGACACGCACTTCCCCAGGGGTGAAGAAGGTGAAATTGTGGCAGCGGACAATTATCAAACCGGTACTGATTTGATGATTGAGGCTCCTACACTTATTACAAAAGAGAAGATTGCCTGGGCAATTGATAGCTTCTCTCCATACAAATCTGCAGGCATCGATGAAATCTTTCCTAAGATGCTGCAAGAGGCCAAGGAAATAGTTATTCCCTGGCTTTTAGGAATATTCAAGAGCAGTCTTACCCTGGGCTATATACCTCATTCATGGAGAAGAGTTAAGGTTATTTTTATACCAAAAATAGGAAAGAGAGGACAGGAGGTGGCTAAAGATTATAGGCCAATCAGTCTATCGTCTTTCGTCCTTAAAACTCTTGAAAAGATAATAGAGTATAATATTCGGCAAAAACTGGAAAGCAATCCACTTTGCGAATCTCAACATGCTTATTGTAAAGGTAAATCTACTGAAACGGAGCTACATGAAGTAGTCCATAAGGTGGAAGAGGCATTACAATACAAGGAATACACATTAGCGGCGTTTCTAGACATAGAAGGGGCCTTTAATAATGTAAGTGTTAAGACAATCCAAGATTCCCTGAGTCGTGCAGATGTAGGGATGGTTAACAACTGGATTGGTAATATGCTTAGAACAAGGGAGGTTCATGCAAATCATGACACTTGCCATGTAGCCAGAACGGTGGATAGAGGCACTCCCCAAGGAGGAGTACTATCGTCCCTCCTCTGGTTGCTAGTCATGAACTCAGTTCTAGAGAAACTTAAAAAAGAGGGAATAGACGCCGTTGCTTATGCGGATGATTTATCGATTCTCAATACAGGTAGGCATCTGCCTATCTTGAGTGAAATTATGGAAAGGGCTTTGACTGTGGTGACCAGATGGGCCAAAGAATGTGGCCTTAAAGTTAACCCTAGCAAAACAGAACTTATGCTGTTCACAAAAAAAACTAAAATACTCAACTTCCCGCTACCAAGGTTGGAGGGGGTAGCGCTGAGTCTAGCTTCTAAGGTAAAGTACTTAGGATTAGTACTGGACCCAAAGCTTAACTGGAGATTCAGTATAGAAGAACGAATAAAAAAGGCATGTGTTGCCTTCTATTCATGTAAGAGAATGGTAGGAAAAAGATGGGGACTGAAACCCCATATGGTCCTATGGATGTACTCTGCCAAAGTACGTCCAGAAAGGTGGAGTCTGGCGAACAAAACCATACGGGCACAGCAAAATTCTTAGTGACACAGCTAAGAATGTAAACTGCAACCTAACGGACTATTCCATCCCTACTGTGGAACTGGAAAAGAGTTTTCAGGTTGTGATTCCCACGAGAAGGGAATGGAACAATATAAATATTCTAGAGAATATAGATCTGGCTATTTTCACAGACGGTTCAAAGATGGACTCTGGTGTGGGTGCTGGGGTGTTCTCTGAGCAAATCAATATAGCTAAAAGTTACAGACTTCCAGATAGATCCAGTATTTTTCAGGCAGAAATACTGGCTATATGGAAAGCATGTTGCTTATTAGGGGAGATAGGACCTGATGTAAGCAAGATAGCAATAGCTTCAGATAGTCAAGCAGCCATTATGGCTCTTAACTCACCCGTTGTATCGTCTAAACTGGTAAAGAAATGCTTGGAGCAGCTCTCTTGCCTAGCGGAACGATATGACGTTTTTCTCTTATAGATATATATATATATATAGATATATATATATAGATATATATATAGATATATATATAGATATATATATATAAATATATATATATAGATATATAGATAAATGAGTAAATAATTAATGGCTGATACATTTTTATGATGTGTAAAAACAAATGTAAATTTAGATAAAAATGAAAAATGAAATAATGTATACAATAATACACAAGATTTTATGTATACAACAAATTAAACCTATTAAATATAATTAATATATAAAAAAAAATTCCTTTATGTATTCAACCATTTAATATTATAATATATATGTACAGATATTTTTAATGAAATTAATTTTATGAAAAAGAATTATCATTATTATTATTATTATTATTTTCTTTTTATTATTAATTCCACAAATGTCATTAATTTAATATTTTATATACACGAAGGCAATAATGTGAGATAGATGAGGATTTATGTAAATTAAAAATTTCAGGCATTATTATTTATGCGTCTGCTTTTAATATATTTTATTATTAACTAAAATCATCTTAATTGGTACATATAGAAATAATACTATTTATTATTATTCTATTATTCTTTTTAAGGTTCAAGGATATTTTAAGTGTTTTGGTTGTCATTATTTATAGATAAAATTTAACAGATTTAGTCTTTCCCAATAATGTATGTCAAATCACCTTAATATTGAATTAGTAATATTTTAATTAAAGCAATATTAATTAATACTATATAATAGTATAAAATTTAAATTATAGACAAAATACTCTAAAAATTTTGTAAATTAAAACAAAATGTTTAATTATATCTCTGCAAAATAGAATATCAAATTATTAATAAAATATAAAATCTTTAATGAAAAAATTTGTCAAATTTTTTTTAATCATTATTGTATGCTATTATGAAATCCAAATTGAAAGAATGAAATCTCCAGTTGTGTAATAAAAGAATTATTAATTCGTCTTCTTGTTGATTCCCTCGATGCACCTTGTACTTTATTTGCAATGTAATTTTTCATAGTGCAAGACTTTTGCAAAAAAAAAATTAGTTCAAATAAAAAAATTGACTGACTATGGGGTTCAGCGTCCCAACTTATTATTAAAATGAAGCGGAAATTTTGGCTTAAAATTTCTCTCTTAAAATCAAAGAAAATCGAAAATCACAGGTATTAAGGGCCCCATACTTCTTTAATATAAAAAAAATTAAAAATTCTCAAACTCGAACAATTATGATGTTATGAAAAACATAATATTCGCTTAATTTCTTGTGTGAACTAAAAATAAATAATAACTCAACAGCTTTAATAATTAAAAAGTTATATTGTTTAAGAAAAACCAATCACTCACTACTATAAGCATACCTTACATTGAAAGCATCAAGAACTTTCAATTCAATATGCTTTATTCTCTAAAAAAAATTATAGTTATTTTGTTATGTGTATAAGTATTTAATAATTTATAGAACAATCTCTTCAAAATCGTATAATATGGTAAAAAAAAAACATAAATTTGTATTAAACTTTATGAAAGGATTAAGGAAAAAAAATGTTAATGACATTTTTCAAGCATCACGTCCTTAATCCCAAATTAATAAAAAAAAACTTTTCACCTAAATAAAGGTCGATTTTCACTTAATCGAAAATTCTTTTTACACATCGGTATGTCAACGTCATGCATATAAAAAAAAAACTCATATTACTGAATAAAAAATTATTTTCCTAGAAACAAGAATAGTAAAACATTTTATTAGGGTACATGTAACGTGGTATAAGTTATTAAATTTTGATAAAATATTTAAAGAATAAAAATTAGTGTTCATAGACAAGAAAGACTACAAAAATGTAATTGTTGTTCAATAAAATTGTTTTTGGGCCATCAAAAATGAACAAACGTACTATATATGTTTTTCATTAAAGGCGGCCGTCCGCTAGTCCAACAACTAAAATGCTTACAACTTTTGAATCAGCCAAGCGATTTTCATGCTTTAAAAGCCGAACTTAATCTTATTCACTTTCATGTCGACAAAAAATTTTGCAGATAAGATTGCAGAAAAATTGAGATTTAATTATTTGAGATTTCCGAGTTGGAATCTGTCAACCAGACAAGGGTTTCAATAATTTTCATGTAAAATTTTTTTTAAATTGTTATAAATTTTAAATGAATTTTGATTCAAATGAATATATGGGTAGATAGAAGTTGATTAGAGGAACTTAAAAAACTGTTTACAGCCCCATGACTCAGACAAGGGTTTTGGATTTCGTTGAAAATTATTATATTTGTGAATATGACTAAATTATTGTATTAATAGGTATAATGAATCAAGGGACTTTAAAAAATATATGTTTAGCCCTGGATTGTGACCAAGATATCTTAAAATTAAAGTATTTTGAAAATGGGCCCCATACTTCATTTGTGAAGTACTGTTCTATATATTTTACCAACTTGTCCTACAAGTAAGTTTTTCAATATATCCCTTAATGAAAATGTGCTAAAAATAAAGAAACAAAAAGGAAATTCATGAATATTTAAAGAAAAAAGTTTCGTATGATGAAAGTTTTAAAACCTTATTTTGATAGGAACTAAAATCCTTGAAAGAATTAAAATCGAACTTATAATCGAAAATAATAAGAATTCTTATTTTGTCTTATTTTAATTATAAAAATAACAAATCTGTGTTCAAAAGCCAGTACGTCTTATATGCAAAATCCTTGTTTTGAGTTAGAGCGGAATAAAACTTTTTTTTAAATTACAAAAAATGTATTTGTTAAAAAATTGTAATTTGTTAAGGAAAGTTTTGAGAACAAATTTGGTTTCAGTTTTTTGTTTATAAATTATTAAATTATTAGTTTAAACTTCTGTTATTTGAATAAGAAGCAAATAAGACGTTTTTCATAGTAAACTTAATATTATTTTCCAAAAGCACAATAAAAAAAATTTTAGTTAGGACGTTTGTCCAATGTCTATAACTTCTTAACGGATTGTCATAGAAGAAAAAGGGTATGGATGAAAATAAACTACATAAATAAAGAAGCAACTTTATAATATTATCTCAATTTTGTCTTATCATCATTTAAGACGTTTCGGCTTTTGAACACAGAAATATTTGGGACTAACTATACAGTCAAAGGATAAAGAAACTTATAAATAATCAAAGAATTCACAAGAAAAATAATTATTATTTAATATTAAATTTAATTTTCATTTGTTGAAATTCAAAATTCAAATAAATCTTCTGTTGAAATAATTTATATTTTACCATAATACAAGTTGTATATGTATATTTGTTTCAGAAATCGTAAGAAAGCATTTATAATAAGTTTGAGAATTAATGAAAACTTAAATTAAAGGCAGTATACATAAAATGTATTAGATAGTTTTGGATGTATTTATCGGATTGACGTCAACTTATAACATTATAACTTTATATCAATTAATGTCCTTTTCGGGTCGATCGTTCCGCATTGTATGTAGAGAACCGAAGTTATTTTGATGATATTATTATGGTATATTGTAATATGTTATATATATATTATTCGAATAATCTATGTATAATATTAAAATTAGGAATCATTTTCTTAAATTAAAACATAAACATACACATGAATCTGCACAATACGTTTCATTTTTCTATGTAATATTTATGATACATATTTATATGGTTCATTGAAAACTTATTGCATTCTCATTTTAATAGACTTTAAATTTCAAAATATGATGTTTTACTTTAACCACAACGACATTCTGTATACATACTTGTATATTAAAAATGAAAATTTTTATTTTCACTAAAAACAAACAAAAAACACGAAAAAAATAGAAATACCTAATAAGTTTCCAAAAGAAAATTTACTTTCAATGGGATTAATTTGATACCATAATAACGCATATATAAGTATATAGAATCTATATATCGAGAAATTCTTTGTGTTTTTCAAAGCACAATTTAAATCCTTGAACTATTTTTAATTTTCACTTTATACTTTTTTCATGCTTAAAACAAAAAGTCCTCCAGGAAAAAAAAAAAAATTAAGTTAGAAATTAAATGTTCTTTTTTGTTTATCTGTATTGAAAAAATAAAGGTATGAATAAAGTTTTATGTTTTTATCCCAAATAATATTTAAAGTTCTGTCGAAATTTCTAAATAAAATAAAAAATTTGTTTTTTCCAAGAATATAATATTTTTGAGAATTTTTTGTTATTTTTTTTTAATTCATGATTTTTGTTTATCCACAAAATTCCTATTTATTTTCATAGAAACAAGTTATACAGAATATCCTTTAATAACATGGTTTCCGTGATAAAATATATAAATTGCATAAAATCCTTTTTCTTATAGAAACTATATAAACAAAAGTTTTTCGTTCTAAGAGTGTCCAGCAATCGATAAAATGTTTTGGCAGCTTGTATGTGTTTTCGGGAATATTTTCAAAGAAACAAATTTGCGAAAAAGTGTCAAAAAGTTTAAAAGTTAAATAATAGCACCTTAATTTTGGACGCAAACCATTATTTGACAGAAAAAAGAATTTCGTTTAACTTTTCTTTTTTTTTTTAAGACTATTTTATTTTGTTATTATAGTTTTTTTTCGCAATTATTGTATGTACATACATTGTTTGAAGATATTAATGTTTTTCTTCTTAACGTCATCGTTATATCTTGAATTTTTATATTGTAGACCTCTTGAAAAAATATTATACACAAATATTTTTCATTTATTTTTCACAAAGTTACTCAAGTATATATATGTGCTTGTTGATTTTTTTTTTCGGGGTGAATAAAAGAAAAAAAGAAAATATTTTTATTAAAAAATTTATTATCATGTAGTATAAAAAATATTTGTAAATAAAAAAAAAAGAAAATAAAAAGTTTCCAAAAGCAAAGTTTCTAAAAATATTTTGATATTTTTTTGGGAAAATAAATAACATCGTTATGGGAAAATATTTCGAGAATCTTAAGAACAATAAAAAAAATCTAATTTTTTGTTAGACAGAATTTGTAACAGAATCTGAAAGCTCTGGAAAAAACAATCTAAAAGTTTTATTTTTTTGGTTTTCTTAAATTTTCCTCTGCGAATCCGTGGTACATTTAATTTATGAAACCAATTTTCTTCAGATTTCGATGTGAGTTGATATTTAAAAAAAAACAAAATAGATATTAAAAAAATATTTTTCAATTCTCTTTTCAACTATCTCTCTTGGTCAGGGATGGGGAACCTTTTTAACATGGAAGGACAATTTTAATTTCGAAAATTGCAAGCAGGCCGCCAATTGATTCAATATTCAATACTCGAACAGTACTTCGTAATTTGTTTCAATTAATTTTAAATACATTTTTATTATTATTAATTCATTATTTAATAAAAAACATTTATTCTTCAAAACATGAAATAAAATAATGACATTATGATATTAAAAAAATTAATATGAAAGGCAGATAACTAATTTTATGTGGTAAGGCCACAAAATATATTTTAATAGGCCGCAAGGTTCCCCACCTCTGCTCTAGGTGGACTGTGATTTCCTAGATAGTTTTTAATATAAAAATTCGCACAATTTTATATACTTTTGGAAATGAAATAATATGGTTGTAAATAGAATTCTAAAAACAATTTGAAAAACATATGGAATATTTGGAAAATTTCTCAGTAATAACAAAATACGAAAAAAAATAATAACTTTGTTATCATTCTGTTATTATTTTTATAATTAAAAATTAATTTTGTTTTTTTCAATGAAAATATTGAATTTATCACAAAAAAAAGTTTTTTTTATTTATTCCAGATTTTTAATTAAATATATAATTTGATATAATTTATGCTTATGTTAGATTTGAAATTTGATTTTCTCTCAATAATTTACCAAAAAAATATTTTTATTAATTATAAAAAATCAGTACAGTTGATTCATTTCTTCCGTTTTTGATTTTTAATTATTGTCTACAGTCTGTTCGCTTCAATCTAACGTGGAATGAAACAACCATTATTGACAGTAATTTTTTACTTTTTCAAGAATTCATTATTATTTTCATTTGTCTAATTTTCTTTTATTAAATGTTTTTAACTTTAACTATTTTTGTACAAAAAGTTTCTATTTTATTAAAATAAACTTTTCCGTAAATAATCTTTAGTTAGCATAAAGAAAATTAAAAAGTTGAATAGAAATATCTAATTCGAAATGATATCTTTGTAATTCCTTACATCAATAAAAATATGTGAAAATCCAAAAATTCCCTTGCCCATATACTGATTGATTTGTTATTCACAAATAACACTTTTTATAAATATACCTACCTGTACACAGATTGAAATTTTTTAATGTTAATTATTTCAAGTGTTTTAACAAAAATATTCTACCACCAGTACACAACATTGATTGGAAAATACAAATTGATCATGGAATTTTTTTTCTCATTTATCAAATAAGCCTTTTTAAAACTATATACAATATCTTATTTTATTGATAACATTCACGTTTAAAAATGATAGTTATCCATCCTTTTTCGTAAAAAACTTTCTTGTTCGTTCCTTCAAAAAGATAAACAATTTTAATATTCTTTTTTGCGACCTAATATTTATTATCCTTTGTAATCCTTAAAATTTTCAAAAAATTAAAAAAGGTTTCTGTTTAGTTTAAAAATATAAATTAAGTTTGAATGGATTTTATGTGCAATGCATTCAAAACGAGATTAAGTTTTTGAAGAATATAAAGAACATTTACGATAATATTATGTTTTAAAACATATAATACTTTTTCGTACACACGTTATGTACATTACATACATATTTAAATAAATTAGTATGTTGTGCGTTTGGATTTCATACAGGAAAAGGGTTAATAAAAATTAATTTCCCAACAAACACCACAGAAATATCATTCTAAATTTTTTCAGTAGCATAGTATCGTAATCCTAGCGTTAAAATTATTACCTAAATCTCTTTTTTGAAAACAAAATTTATTGAAAATAAGATTTTGACACCTAATCGCTTTAATAATTCATAAGATTTTTGGTTTTTGTTTTTATTCTGAATTAAAGTATGTGTACATTATATATTGTATTAAACAAAGGTATCGCAGAGGTTAAAATGAAATAAAATTCCATTTTTAAATTTTTTTTTTTGCGATAACGACCTACAATATTGATGATCCAGTTATCGTTACTATAGCTACCGCACCATTCTTGAATTCTTATAAAAAAATTTGTTGAAGAATTTTTGCTCATTTTATAAATGTATATAACACAAATCCTTTTTGAATGGCCTTTTTACTTTTTTTTTACCCCAAAAACATATATGTACATGTACATTATAATGTTTGTAAACAAATTATTTATATGAAATCATAATATAGATATAATGATATAAGGATTTTATTTATAACTATTTAGGGTTACATAACAAATAAAGCAAAAGAATCTATTATTATTATTATTATTATTATTATTTTTATTTATGTTTCCGGCTAAAAATTTTGTTAAGTTTTTTTTATAATATTATAAGTATACATATATACATTTATTTGTTTTTTAGGAGCATTAAGCATATGTGCAGAGCCGTCCCGTGCGGGGGTGCAAGTGGTGCAAGGCGCCAGGGCGCAAAAGAGCACAGGACGCCGCAGGCGCGCCTGGCTCGTTATAAAAATTCCAAGTTTCGAGCGACGAAGGCGCTCGAATGAAAAATTCTTTCCACAAAAGGGCGCAAAAAGAAAAAAACAAGAGCGCCGACGGAGCTCTTTTGCTTATTGTGTTCTTAAAAAATGAATTTTCTAACAAAAGGGCGTTGAAAAATAAAAGCAAGGTGCGGCGGTGAGATACGATATTCTATCGTCTTACCATCGAAATGAAATTCACCGCTTGCCTCATTGCAAGTGGAATATTAAGCATTCAAACATCTCGAAAAAAAATTAATTTTCGCATTTTTGTTTCAATTGCAATATTTAGTTTAATATGGATCCTCTTGGTGACAGAAAAAAACTTTTAGGAGCTCAATTTTGGAAAAGAAGACTCAAAATGAGGCCTCTACTAAAGCAGGTACGCAAAAAATAACAAAATTTCTATCGCCAGGCAATAATTTCAAAGAGAGTGCACACATTTTCAAAGTAATATAATTCAAATTAGTTTGTAATTGGTTAATCTTTTTTATCGTGTATTTTTTCGAACTAAACTACCGCGCATCAATCTATAAAATGTTGAACCTAGTGTTTACACTAGATGGTTTCGAAGATTAAAACTAAAATTATTTTTGAATGTATTTTCGTAGAAAATTCGAAATAATCTTCGACATCTAGATTAAAAATCTTTTTTTTTAGTCGGACTAAAAAAAGTAAAGAAAATTTTTGACTTACAATTATAATTATTTTTGTTGTCTTTACGTAAGGATGTAGGGTGCAATGTTAAAGTTTTTTTTTTTTTTTCTATACATTAATTTTTTATAATAGTTTTTTATAATGTGATTTATAATGTGATTTATTGTTAATTAATCTATATATACATGAGCTTGAGTTAAGCTACAAATAAATAAATAAAAAAATAAATAAATATTGATTGACATAATATTGAATAAATTCAAATATGCTACAGCATTCAAATTTATTAGATTCAATTGGTTTTTCACTTTGAAAATTTAAGGGGCGCCAAAATATTTCGCACCAGGGCGCCGAATGCTCACGGGATGGCTCTGTATATGTGATTCACATACATATATTTTATATAAAATTTTAATGCATAGTCTGTAAAATAAATATCTTACTGATACTTATAGAATGGGTCTCGTTTCAACATTTCGATTTAAAATACTTTTCAGGAAATTTTTTTTTTGTTAATATTTCTACAATCGCTCTCTACTGATGTAATTTTTTTTTTTCATCGATTAAGATTTTTGAATTATAAGTTTGAAGGAGCCAAATTAAAATATTTATCAAACGATTCGAGCCGCGCGCTGAAGATGAATTTCACTGCACAACTTTTATGTTTGTAGGCGTTTTAGTTTGGGACAGATAGACCCTTAAAAGGACAGACAAACAGATGGAGAGAAATAAAATAAAAACATATAGTTCGGTTGTTTTATTTTTGATCCAAACGGGCTAAAAATAGAGTTAAAATAATTCAAATTATTGATTTTAATTCATTTATTATTTATACATTTATTAAAGCTTCAAAATAAATATTCAAATTTAAAAATATTCAATTAATTTATCAAATTAAATTATCAAATTTCGAATTGCCGTATTTTAAAACTAAAAGTAATTGAAATATTGTTAATTATGTTGTACATACACATATATATTCACATTTATGGTAATTATAATGTTGGCGAGATTACAGCAATTATAGAATTACATAGATATTATAAAGTATATAAGAAGCAATGAATTTAGTAAAAATATTTTGGAATTCTATCCACATAAATAAGCCTTCAATTAAAATATCTTTATTTTTATTTTTAACTTTAACTTAAACACAATTGGTATATATATCTTCTTTTTTGAAGTTTATACTTCTTTAGCCGCGTTGTGAGGTTTTGGTAGAGGGTAAAAATCATGTTTCAATTCGAGTATCGATTCGAGTGTCTAAAACGCATGAGATTTTTTCTAAGAAAAAAAAATACTCAAAATAAATAAAAACAAAATAATTTGGCGAGAAAAATTTAAATTCAAATTAATTTTAAAAATCTTTCGTTTACAAATTATTTAAAAAAAATTATATTACCTGAAAAAAATTTTTTGGGTGGGGAGCTACGGTTAGGTCGTGCCGGAGCAAAATATACGAAAATTTTTTTTTTCAAAATAGGTAGCTCCGGTGAAATTAATATTACCTGAAAAAATTTTTTTGGGTGGGGAGCTACGGTTAGGTCGTGCCGGAGCAAAATATACGAAATTTTTTTTTTTTTAAATAGGTAGCTCCGGTGAAATTAATATTAACTGAAACAAATTTTTTGGGTGGGGAGCTACGGTGAAATTAAGATTACCAGCCGAAAAATTTTTGGGCAGGGAGCTACGGTTAGGTCGTGCCGGAGCAAAATATACGAAAATTTTTTTTTTTAAATACCCAACTAACAAATTAGCTTTATAAGGGAATACAAATACGTTATGAGAATGATTCTACATCCTAATAACGTACTAATAAAGGTAGCGAATCCCCTTATTACCCCAAAAAAGGCGAAAATTATAAGTCTAATTTTGCTCAGTAAAAAGATAAAAACGGACTAATAAGGAGATATTAACATACTACAATTACATTATAAGTATAATTTGTCGCTGGTATAACACATTTTTTGCTCTTTTTTTTCTGTATAATATATTTTGTATAAGTATTGGTAACTCTCAAAAATTTTTTATTTCATATAAATAATAAAAAATAAAAAATGTAAAAGAGGTATACATAATAAATGAGTAAAAATATAAATGCAATTAATACTTTATATGTATTTTGTAATTTACATTTTATTAGCATGTGTAATTTTATATATTTTATTAGCATGTAATTTTTTTATCAGTGGTGGCATGTTAAGTTGTCATTCGAACAGCGAAGATGTATCGAACATCGAAGCGAGTGGATTTTTTGGCAACATATTAAGATTTTCTCGCTTCGATACTTTCGAAAATCATTTTGTGAAAGAATTTTTGACGTTAAAAAAAAAAAATAACCAAAAAGAAAATAATAATATAATAATAAACATAATTATTTTTATTTACCTACATTTATTAAAATTGTTTTTAATTTTTATAAATAAAAAAGTTTACCTACCTACCTACATACCTTTAGATTCATTTTTTTTTTATTAAATATTAAAATAATATTTTTAAATAATTAAAAAAAAATATTTTTGATTATTCAAAATTAATTTTTATAAATTTGAATAAAAATAATTTCTTTTTTCATATATTTTTTTTATTCGATTCCGTATCACTTAAAAAATTTTTTGTGATACCGTAGCGAGAAAACGTAGAAGCGATTTTGTCATAACATACTGCCATGTGTGTGTGTGAGTGTGTGTGTGTGTGAGTGTGTGTGTGTGTGTGTGAGTGTGTGTGTGTGAGTGTGTGTGTGTGTGAGTGTGTGTGCGTGTATGTGTGTGTGTGTGTATGTGTGTGTGTGTATGTATGTGTCTGTGTGTATGTGTGTGTATGTGTGTGTGTCTGAGTGTGTATGTGTGATTATGGTGGGTGTGTGTGTGTGAGTATGGTGGGTGTGAGTGTATGTGTATGCCTTGGATCAAAATTTGTAGTACCCTATAACTATATCTGGTCCCTAGGCTACTTAATGATAAAATTTGAGACAAATTTCAAAAGCGGTTTCTATAGTAGCTCACCCCCCCGCCACGTTCACCCGCGCACTTTGAGTTTATCTCCCACATACAATTTTGAAAACAACAATCAAAAATCAATCAGGGATTAAATAACTTTCAATAATATAGATGACTAGCTGTACCCGCACACACGTTGTTGTGGAACACACGTTTTAAGTGAAATTTTTGTTGTCAGATTGATGAACAATTATAGGAGCTAGTTATTTTATAAATTTGGGAAAATATCTAAGAAGAATTAATATTTATCATTTCTACTTATTCAACACTTAAATTGTATTAAATCGAATTCCCTTAAACAGGTTTCCAAACCAAACCAAATTTGTGTTTTTATCCATTTCCGCTTTTTATGAATCAAATTTGAATTAAATCGGAAGAACTTTTGCAGTCCTCCTAGGGAGGGATTTCTGGGTAGGGTGCCAATAAAATTTTAAATTAGCCTATAACGACCCCGAGACAAAGAGACGGTGTAAATTTCGAAACGATCGGTTGAGTGGTTTAGTTTTTAATATTTGATTTCTATATATTCGAAGAGGCCCTCTAAAAAGACGGGGCCAAATTTTTTGTTACGAAATTCATGTGTTTAATCATTTTTATGTACCAAATTTAAATGAAATCAAACTTTTGAAGTCATCCCCTAGGGTAGGAGGTCAATAAATTTTTTGTTACGAAATTTATGATTAATCATTTCCTCTTTTTACGTGTCAAATTTGAATAGAATCGGACGAACTTTTGAAGTCCGCCCCCGGGGGAGGTCACTGAGTAGGAGTCAACAATTTTTTTGTACGAAATTTGTGTGTAATTATTTCCTCTTCTTACGTACCAAATTTGAATGAAATCGGACGAACTTTTAAAATCCGCCCCCAGGGAGGTCCCTGGGTAGAAGGTCAACAAATTTTTTGTTACGAAATTTGTGTGTAATCATTTGCTCTATTTATGTACCAAAATTGAGTGAAATGGGACGAACTTTTGAAGTCCGCCCCCCGGCGGAGGTCCCTGGGTAGGAGGCCAATCAAATTTTAAAAAAGTCTACAACGATAAATCGAAATATAAAAATTAAAGGAAAAAAATTATAAGATAGCAAGAAAAAAATATGTCAAAAACTATTCTACGAAACCTCTTCTATTTTATACAAATCAAGCAAAGAAACAAAAGGTGTATTTATATTTATACTTGTTTTTTCTCCCTCACACAGTACAATTTTCGGATGGATACTGATAACATGATCAAATGAGATCTTTAAAAGTGACAAAAAAGATTTATAATGCCGGTTCTTGATAGAGATTCCCTACATCGAAAACATATTTTATATTATACATTCTAATAATTATCTTAGTATAGGTGTACTCAAAAAAAAAATCAATACATGTTTTTTTGGAATCTTTTTTTTTGTTGATTGTATACTAATAACATGATCAAATGAGATCTTTAATAAACAAAATTTAATTATAATGCCGGTTCTTGATAAAGATTCCCTACAGCAATCATTTTTTTGTTATACAGTCTAATAATTATGTAAGTATGGGTGTACTCAGAGAGGAAAAAATGATTTCGTACTTAATTTGATATACACATTTTATTTTTATTTTTATTTTATGAATACACAAAATAATTTTACATTGAATGGATACTAATAAAGTACGCAAATGACACTGTTAATAATCAAAGTTGATTTTTAGCGCCGGTTTTTTAAACCAATTGACTCTTTAAGAAAAAAAAAGTGAACTTTAATATCGGTTTTCGAGATTAATTAATCTCAAAATCTTTGATCCATTTCTTAGAAATTCTAATAAGAGTCTATTAGTGCATACACAAATTCTTTCTTGGCCAAATCAATTATTATTCTCTTATAAAGCTCTGAAGAAGGTATAACAAAAAAATTGAGATTAAAATGTTTCTTGGGTAGGTAGCTCCGGTGAAATTAAGATTACCTGAAAAAAAATTTTTGGGTGGGGAGCTACGATTAGGTCGTGCCGGAGCAAAATACACGAAAAAAATTTTTTTTTCAAAATAGGTAGCTCCGGTGAAATTAATATTACCTGAAAAAAATTTTTTGGGTGGGGAGCTACGATTAGGTCGTGCCGGAGCAAAATATACGAAAAATTTTTTTTTTTGCAAAATAGGTAGCTCCGGTGACATTAATATTACCTGAAAAAAAATTTTTGGGTGGAGAGCTACGGTTAGGTCGTGCCAGAGCAAAATATACGAAATTTTTTTTTCAAAATAGGTAGCTCCGGTGAAATTAATATTACCTGAAAAAAAATTTTTGGGTGGGGAGCTACGGTTAGGTCGTGCCGGAGCAAAATATGCGAAACATTTTTTTATTTTTAAATAGTTAGCTCCGGTGAAATTAAGATTACCGGAGCAAAAATTAAGGATGCCGGAGCAAAATATACGAAATTTATTTTTTTTTTAAATAGGTAGCTCCGGTGAAATTAAGATTACCAGCCGAAAAATTTTTGGGCAGGGAGATACGGTTAGGTCGTGCCGACGCAAAATATACGGAAAACACGAAGCAGTCATAGAACTGCCTACAGAAGTTTATACTTAAGATTTAAACTATGAAATAACAGTGGCTACAAATAATGGACTGCTTTTGGACTGATGGACTGATTTTTATTTTTATTTACATTTTGTACTGAGCAGCCCATCATTTGTAGCCACTGTTATTCATAGTTTTTAAATCTTTAAGTATAAGCTTCTGTCGGCAGTTCTATGACTGCTTCGTATGTTTTTTTGCTACATTTTCTATGAAGGAGAAGCTTTAAAATGTATACTTTTAAAAGTACTAGTTAGTGTTTCAGGAGTAAAGATAGATGAAGAAGCTGAATAGGCACAAAGTAGTCTCATGAGCAAGTCTTTTCAACCTATAGTGGTTCATGTTGTGGGAAATAAGAACCTGGATTCTGATGGAGAAATAATGAAATGACTATCGAGAGATTATTTCAAGCCAAAGTTTTCATTAACTACCAACATATTTTTTGGCGTCCCGAAATAATTTATACGGACATAATTTATACGAAAAAACGACATTATTCATACCATACAAATGAATTATGTCGCTTTCAGGCACGTCATAATTTATATATGAACAAAGTCGTTTTTTTTTCGTATAAATAATGTCGCTTTTAAAACGACATTATTTATCATATGAATAAAGTCGTTTTTTTTCGTATAAATAATGACGCTTCTAAACGACATTATTTCTACATGAATAAAGTCGTTTTTTGATCGTATGAATAATGTCATTTGTTATAATTGTTATAATTATGTCCGTATAAATTATTTCGTAGTGCCTAAATTATGTCCGTATAAATTATTTCGTAGTACCATATTTTTTATATATAGCCACCTACAAAATATAGTATATACAGTTATAGAAAAGTCATGATTTAATTAAAACATTATAACGAAAATGTGTGTTTTGCTTCTTTTTTTTTTTTGATTTTTATTTTCTATTTTTTATGAAAATGAAAAGCTCTTCTGATAATATATTCAATGAAATCTCCTCTATAAGTATGCTACAAATAAAATTGATGGTATTGACAAAACAATCATTTATGAATTGAAATATTTTGATAAGTATTTTATTTACACTATCCTCAATTAAAATAATCATTCATTTGTTTAACGTTTTAGTTTTTTTTTTTTTTATTGCCAATATTTTGTATTTTAATTTTTCGATTCAATGAATTTTTTTTTTGTTTATTGAAAATAGCAAAATAAATTGGTTTTAATTTCAAATGAAAAGTTTTGAATGAATGAATATATAATTGTCTTTTATATTTTTCCTATTTTTTGAAGAAGTGACATTCAATGAAAAAAAAAGTCAATAGTATTTAAAAAAAAAAGTTTATAGGTTGTACAACCAGGGTTAAAAATTTTATTTTATTATTTCACTCTTATTGCTCTTCATGAAAACGATCTAATAAATAATATTTTAAACGATATTTTAAAAATTCTCTCTTAGGGAACGAAAAAATAAAAATAAATTATTTCACTCCCAAGAGCGATTTTTGTTTTGTTTTTATTTTCTATACCTAGTAAAGATCGAAAAAAAAATTTTTTTTTTTTTCACTCCCTAACAAAATGTTCTACAAGGAGTGAAATAAATAAACAACAATATTTCATTCCCAAAGAGCGTAATTTATTGTTCGTTTTTTTTATTTTTATTTTGGGAGCAAAAAAATTTTTTTTAAAATTTCGTTCCCAAAGAGCGATTTAATTTATTTATTTTTTATTTCCTTTGCAAAGAATGGAGCGAAGGAGTGAAAAAAATAAAATTTTTAACTCTGTGTACAACAACTCAATTAAAGAATTAACTTCAGATGTCAGAATTCATCTTTTTTCAACAAATTTTTTGTGGAACTTTTAAAAGTTGACAATTTTGTAGAAGTTAGGGAAGCTTGCATGAAGTAAGCAAATCTCATTTCAATGATTTTATATTTTATGATTTTAGTAACACTATTAGTGAAAAATTAAACTATGGTTTATATAAATTAGTGTTAATACTAAATCAATTCCAAAAATATTTTATTTATATGTGAAAATCTTAGTCTGAATAAAATTTGTGTTAAAAAGTAAGGAATTTTTGAATCCGTGTTTATAATATATATTTACATTTATTTACAGATAAATTTAAAAAGGGATAAAAAGCTTCAATCAATCTGCCAAGTTTGTGAGAACAACAGAAACTAAACCTTTATGACAAATGTAGATTAAATATTGATGAAACTAATTTCAAAAAGAGCTTACAAATGCAATGTTAACAATTAATATAAAAACAGTACAATTAAATTTGACACAAATAAGTCATATTTCACTATTTCAGGCAGATCCATTTTTTCATACATGAATTTTTATCAAAAAACAAAACGGAAAATAGAAAGAAAATTAGCATAGAATAGAATTCATTCATAACATATGACGGAAAAAAAAAATTTTTTTTTCTACACATCCATGTCGTTATAAAAAAAAAGAAGTTATTCTTAGTTTCACTTTAAATCTATCCTTTTCATCTTTATGGTGTTAAATTTCACATAACATCATCAGTGCTATATATGAAAATGTTAAATCATATAAGGTTTTTCATTTTAAATTTAGATCATCAGATGAACGAAAAATCGTTTCAAATAAATCAAAAAAAAAAATATATGTATATATTTTTATAATATTTTTCCTCCTAAGAACAATTGTCTACATTATATATAGTGTTATGTATTTCATAGTGAAACACAGGAAGGATTTTGACATATGAAAAAAAAATTATCATTTAACAATATTATTTTTTGTTATTTTTTTTTTTAGCGTAAAATTCTGAATGAATCAAACTTTTACCATGAAAACAACATAATCTGTATGCGACTTATAATAATGATGTAGTTTGTGGAGTAAAAACCTAAATTCATTATAACTCGTTCTTTTAAAAAAAAAATTATGTATATACATACATATATAATAATAATTTTCCACAGATATTTTTAACATTCTCACACTATAAGTAAGATATTTTTCTCACTGATGTTGAAAAGTCATGTTGTAGTGACACTTAAAGCACATATTATTATGCTCGTCGTATATTTCTTGTCCAACAAGTTATTTAATAATAAATATATTTCATAAAGTTTCTTTCACGATTAAAAAAATAAAATTTAATTAATTATTAAGAATAATGTGTTAAAAAAATATATGTGACAAATATAACTTTATTTTAATTTTAACATTATGCTGGAACCGTATATAAATTATTTCAATATTTTAAAGTGATTGCAGACCTTTTTTATAACATTATGCTCATTTTTGGAACAGCAATATAAGCAAAAGAAGCTTCTAGACATATCTTAAAAAGATTAAAAAAATTTGTAGATAATTAAGATAAATGAAAACATGAAAATGAATTCAAGACTCAACAATATACTGATAAATGTTGGTACATGTAAGTAATTTAAGTAGAGACAATATGGATAAGTTGAATACAATCCCTTGGGGAGTAGGAATCAAATCCATAATATTCATTACTAAAAATTTACTTAATAGGTATGATAACAAATATGATTTTGAAATATGAAATAATTATTTGTTTTGACTTTGTATGGAAAAAGAAACTATTCTAGGACTATATTTTTATATTAGTGGGATAAATTACTGATGGAAGTTCATAGGTGGAAAATTATTATTATTTTTTTTTATTAATACCAATGAAAGAGCCACAGACGAATGCAAAAAAAAAGTTAAAGTTTTGATGGAGGTTATTTTGACATTTTAACATTTTAAATATTTTACTTTTTCCCATACGAATAAAAATTTATTTTTCACATCATTCATCAAGATTAAAAACTTGGGAATATATTAAAGAAGTTTTATTTTTTATCGAAATTTTTTTTTAAAGAATAATAAATAAAAGTTATGGTTTTAAGGATAATAAAAAAAAAACAAAATTATACAAAAATGAAAATTCCCTACATTTTATTTAGTTTCCTCGATGAAAATAATTCAAGCATATACGATTTATTTAAAGAATAACCAAACCAATATTATTGTTGCAGAAAATCTAACTAAATAAAATTATTATTTCATAAAACTAATTTAATGATGTTAAATAAAAAAAAAATCTGTTAAATTTAAGGAAAATTCTTGGGAGTAATTTTAAACAGGAAACTATCATGCAACGCGTATATTGATTATTCCATAAAAAAACTGAGGTCGCAATGACAATGTTATATCCTCCCATATGTATAAGAAAACATAAAATTTCCACAGAAAATAAACTCCTAATTTTCAAAAGCATATTCCACAGCATATTAATATTTGGTTATCCAGTTTAACGTGATTGCGCTAAGTCAAATAAGAAAAGTAAAAATGAAGCAAAACAAAATATTAAAAATGATTTTATATGCACCCTGGTTTTCTAGTACTTTTGCAGTACATACATGAATTTTCAAATGATTATAAATAAATAAGTAATAAGATTAACAATGAACTGGTCAAATACATTACACAAAATTAGTTAAGTTTAGCAGTCAGGTAACATGTATAGGCTTAGGAAATAGGAATTTCATAAGTTTTCTCTTATATATAAAAATAAAAAAAAAAAAAATGAAACAAAATTAATAGGAGTTTTTATCCTTTTCCCCTGAATATGTTGATTTTGGTAATAAAACATTTTCAAGTTGTAAGAATTAGTAATTAATTAGCTGTTTAGAATAAAAATTATTCTTATTTCTTAGACACAATATTTCACAATATTTCAATACAGCCAAATACAACAAAAAATGAGAAAAAATATTCTCTCTTTGCAACTACCTCTCCCCTACGCATTAAAACAGTATATTGCATATGTAAACAAAATTTGTTATACAACTCGTTCTGTATTTACACAAAAGTACATTGACACTTATCAATTTGTATTGACTCGTGTATACAGAACTGTTAATTAATAACAAATTTAGTTTACATATACAATAATATACTAATATAGTTAAAAAGTATATGCTTATAAAAGCAATAAGAACAACATAAGTACATACACGGAAAACATGAAAAGTTTTCAAACAAAATTGTAAAGAGAAAATCTTTTTAATATCAAGATGATTTAATATGAATTAAGCTTTCAAGAAATTTTTATTTATTTTACATTTATGAAAAAGATGACATTTTTGGGATTATATATTAAATGTTATATATATTGTTAATTGTCAACATAGCTACTATCTTAATTTTATTTTTCCATCCAATAAAATGATATTTCTAACAAAACTTTTTTTTATTAGTTTTTTTGTTTGTTTTTTTTTTTCATTTAGAAAAATAATATAAGTTGGAATTCTTTTATGTATATTACGTATATTGGACGTGTTATTCATTTATTAATAATAAATTAATTTTCTCTCATAAATTATTTGTTAAATTTTATTATCAATTTTATTTTTTTTTACTATTTTTGAGGTAAATAAACAATGAAATAAAATAAAATTAAATGTTAATATAATAATATTATATATATATACGCATATAATAAATTTGTAAAGTAATTGGCAATAAAATATTTGGAATAAAATATTTAAAAGAAAAAAAAATTAATAAAATTTATATATTTTTATAGTACTATGCAGTAAACAATGTTAATCCGATTTTCCAATATGAAAATAATTTCATTTGATATATAAATGTACAAACATTCATATATAATAACTATAATTTTTAATTGATTTGTTAAAACATCGGTAGTTCTTTTTATTTTTTAAATATTAAAATAAGCTTTGATTAATGATTATGCACGTTCTAAAACGCGGGAAAACAATTTAAAAAAAAAATTGTAGTATAAAAATTCACACTTAAAAAGGATTAAATTTATTTTGAACCGGAGGCGGAGATGTGATTGCATGTAACAAAAAAAATATAATTTCTACTTCTTTTTTTTCAGCGCAGCTGAGCGTAACTCATGTGCAAGCCAAACATTTTATTTCAAAGCAAAAAAATAGTTTTTTAAATTAATAAATTTTTGAACGAACAAATATTTTTAGCTCGTTTTAAATATTAAAAATAAATTTAGTACAACAAAAAAAAGTTAAATTAATTGCAACTTTGGCGGCAAAAAAAAATTACATGTTTAATTAAAATTATACCAAAATAATAGTAGATTATTGTATATGTAAACTAAATTTGTTATTAATTAACAGTTCTGTATACACAAAAATACATTGACACGAGTCAATACAATGACAAGTGTCAATGTATTTTTGTGTAAATACAGAACGAGTTGTATAACAAATTTTGTTTACATATCCAATATACTGTTTTAATGCGTAGGGAGAGCAGAGCCATATCTAGAGTTTGCGGCGCCTATGGAAAACATTTAAAATGGTGCCTACTATCTCAGATATCTTACAAAAAATTAACTTCCAATTTTTAATTTTGATCTATTTTATACAGAAAAAAGATAACATAAATTCTTTATTAATTCCACATAACTATTCAATTTGAAATTAATACTTTTGTTGATTTTTAACAAATGCAATAATTTCAATAAATTCAACGCTTAGAAATTTTTTTAATTTAATTTTTCTTGCTTTAATGTTTGGAAATACGTTGATTATTTCGATTGAAAATATTGCTAATCCGCACTCAAGCGATCTTGTTTGATGTTGAAGGCAAGTAATTTTTAATGAGCTTAAGTTTGCTAAAACTTCTCTCCCCACTAGCCAGCCACAGTTATTAGAAGTGTTAGTAAAATTCTTAAGAAACATAAAAATTTCGAAATCAAGTGCAACAATTTCCTTAAAATTTCAAAATGATGTAAAGAGTTTAAATTTTTAAACAGCTTCGCACTTTGAAATTTAAAGCATTCAATTTCATTCAGCATCTCACCGGAATCCAATTCTGAATACTATTTAATTCCATCATGGATCTAGACGGGGTCCCGAAATAGTTTTTACGAACATAATTTATACGAAAAAACGACCTTATTCCTACCATACAAATGAATTATGTCACTTTCAGGCACGTCATAATTTATATATAAATAATGTCGCTTTTATAACGACATTATTTATCATATGAACTATGTCGTTTTGTTTTGTATAAATAATGTCGCTTCTAAACGACATTATTTCTACATGAATAAAGTCGTTTTTTGATCTATGAATAATGTCATTTTTAAAACGACACTATTTATCGTATATGAGTAAAAACGAATGTTGGCCGTACAAAATGTAGGTGAACTGACATAACCGCGAATATTGTGTTCTAAGCAAAAGGGGAAGGGGAGCAGCAGGGCGGCGGGCGGGCGGTTGGTGACATTGAACGAGATTGTTCATACAATAAATAATGCCGTTTTAAAAGCGACATTATTTATACAAAAAAAAACGACATTATTTATCGAATGAATAATGACGTTTTTCTTTTGTATAAATAATGTCGCTTTCAAACGACATTATTTATCGTATGAACAATGTCGTTTTTCTCGCATAAATTATGTCCGTATAAATTATTTCGGAGTGCCGATCTAGACATTAACTTTTCTCCCGACAAAAATTCGAATAATTTTCAAATAATTTAACAAATTAACAAAAATTAATTTTGAAGAAAATTACGTCAACTTTGAATTTTGAAATTTTGTATAAAGCTGTAGTAAATCATGTTTTCTAAATAAAAACTGTTTAAAATTCGAAAAATGCGAAATGAGTGAGCGCCTTTTTAATCAAGCGCCTATGGCCGGGGCCATGTTCGCCATACCCTAGTTACGGCTCTGGGGGAGAGGTAGTTGCAAAGAGAGAATATTTTTTCTTTTTTTTTTGTATTTGGCTGTATTGAAATATTGTGAGTTATGTTTGTTTAGGTATTACGTAATATTCAATACGAAACATCTAAATGATTTCATTATTTACGCTGATGCATCTAAATTTTTTCATTATTTACGCAGATGCATCTAAATGATTGCATGTGTACGCATAATACTCCATTTAGTGATCTAAATTCTATAGCACTAAATGCAACATAACGATCCCCAACGCATTAAAAATTATTAGCTTATTGTATTGTGCGTGAAAGGTATGTGTATAAAAGTTATAACCACGAATTGGTTAAAAAAATAATTTTTCAAAAAAATAATTTCAGTAGCATTATAAATATATTACATTTTATTAACCCAATTTCAATAAATAAAATATTTTATTATTCGAAAAATTCCTTTTAACAAAATTCTCCAATTTAATGGGATAAAAATTTCAAATATTTAACATAGTTTTATTTCACATATATATGAAATTATAAATAATGAAAATATTTTTAATGCGCATGGCTTCGGTAAGTTGTATCTACATTCGCAAATTTAGCTCGGTAAATGCTCCATTACATGCATCAATACACATGCAATTATAGAGGAATGTAAATTGTATTTACATTTCCCTGTGATGTAAATTGTATTTACATTGCTCTATATTGTATTTACATTCTTCATTTTGAACTGCGTAATACTATAAACAAAAATAATATCACTCACACTCACAATATTTCAAACAGCAAATACCAAAAAAAAAAAAAAAATTGCAAATGTATACCTCTCCCATGCATCATATCAATGTCAAACAAAGCTTAGTTTATAATGCTAAAAATCTATATTTTCCCTCTGAGCTAATCTATATTTTCCCTCTGAGCAAACAAAAAAAAAAAAAAGAACCAATAAAAAAATACGCGGCTATTTTTTTTTTTTCTAAAAAGCGGCCAGTCGATCAGTCGATGAATTTTCTTAACATGTGTTTCAATCTACTATTTTTAAAGGATCTTCGAACCTCTACTACTAAATTTTTAAACGAGTGTGGTTGGATTTTAGTACAAAAATTTAAACCACACTTCAAAAATTGCACTTATTTTTATTCAAAAAAACAAAATGAATAAAAATAGAACAATGGTAACCCTGAAAATATCTTTGTTGTCATTATAAAGTTTGCTGTCAAATGTCAAGTAAGAATTTTTTTTTCTTTTATCAACAAACGAGGAAAATGGCAGCAACAAGGAGATTATTTATTGTAAATATAAATTATAACTATATATTTATTATTTGATTTTATTTTTAATTATAAAAAAAAATAATTATAAAATTATTATTATTTTTTTTAATAATTAAAAATAAAATTAAATAAAATTTAAGAAGACCATTAGTTCCTAAAATAAAAAAAAAAAAATTAGTAATTTTTCTAAAAAAAAATTATTCGATTTTTTTTTTGCAAAAAAGAAAATGAATAATTTTTTTTGGAAAAATTACTAATTTTTTTTTAATATTTTAGGAATTAGCTGATCTTAAATCATCCGGTTTGAAATCATTTCGAGAAATAAATTTACTTCCGTATTAATTAAATTTTATTTCCTTGCTTCATTTTGAACTTTTTTGTTTATTTTTTTCATTGTAAATGTATTGTTTTCAACTCCCTCTCCCATGCACATTAAAGCAGTATACAATACATGGTAATCAAATTTGTTATACAGCTCGTTGTGTATACACACAAACACATAGACACTCGTCAATATTATATCACTCGACCTTCGGTCTCGTGATATAAATATGACTCGTGTCTATGTGTTTGTGTGTATACAAAACTCGCAAGAATAACAAATTTTCTTACCATGTATTGTAATCTACTATTTTAATGAGTTCTTTAGTAAATATTTTAAAATTTACTATACAGAAGAAAATTTTGCATAAAATTTGGTTAAATAAATAGAACTAACAGGGATGGAAAATTGTAAAGTGCATAATGTAGAACTGTTTGTTAATTTGACTCTTAAATTTCATATTATGTAATTGTTATTCAATATTCGAAACATGGGACAAACAATGGAAATTATTAATTCGAGTTTACTTGATTCAATTAAACTAACTAAGATAATGTGAAAAAAAAATATATATATATTAATTAAAATTTATCGAAATTTTGATAAAATAATGAGAAATTAAGAAAAATCTGAGTACAATAAATCTATTTACATTATAACAGATTGTGAATTATTCTGGGCCCTTTGATTGTAATTAAGAAAAAGAAAAGTAAGTAAAATGGTATACTTAATCTTTAGAGGATTTTTTTAATGCTTTGTGACTGAATAAAAAATTTAAATAATCATGAATAATGAATAAATTTCAATTAAACAGCAATTAGCACCGAATATTTAATTACCTCAAAAAATATACATCTATTGCATATTCTTTTGGGGGAATTCATTTATATAAAATTTAATTTCCATGTAATTGATTCATTTAAACATTTTACCTTTTCTTCATTTATAAGAAAAATATTTTAAATAAATTATATTTTATTTTAATTTAATTTTGTATTAAGTATATAATATTATAATCCTGTAAAATAAAAATTTAAAGCTATCGGTGAGCACATTAGCCCACTTTAGAGTTAATTAAAAAAATTAGAAGAAAATATTTATTTTGGTCCTTGTCGTTTCTAATTCTTAGCCACGATTAAATTATACTGAATGTATTTTAATTTCGTTCTTTATTTTTTAACAAAAAAAATCTGAACATAATGTACACATATATCAGAATTTTTATAATATTTATTGTGAACTAAAAGTATACTACTACTGATGTAGTATATTTTCTGATCGAGTTTAAATTTTATTATAATAAGGATTTTTGAACATGGAACATTATTTTGATGGTTTGTAACTTTATAAACAACTTGTAAATTATTTTATTTTAAAGAAAATGTTCAGTTTTTATACTAACGGATCTAAAATAAAGTAATTGAAAAAGCCTTAATTTATTTTCGTATTTAACGTTCAGTTTAAACTTTCCTAAGTTTTATGTTTTTCTCATTCGGAGGTAACCTTGATACAACTTTTTTGTCATATACAAAATATAGTGATTGAGAAAAATGTTTTTTTTTTCCAAAATTATACATTTTATATTAGTGCTTCACCCTTAAAAAAATTTAAAAATTTCAAATTCTGAATTTCAAATTCCTAATGTATTATGTTCGTGTAAAATCTAAAATTTTTTTTTGTTGCTGTGAATTTCAAATACACGCCTCAGAGCGTGTATTTGAAATTCACAACAACAAAAAAATTTTTGAAATTCAACTTCTGTCATTCTAATTGTCAAATCAAAAAATAAAAATGCCAGATGAAAAAAATTCCGCAAATTTCCTGAGATTTTTCTTGTACAATAATTTTTTGTTCATAATTTTTCCCCGATATAATAAAATCCTCTAAATTTAGGGAAAGAAAATTTTACTCTGGCAGCTTTGTTATTAATATTTGAAATGTATACCTTGTTCGCACTTCAACATTTATCCGGATGAATAAGTGGAAATTTCCACTTTCTGAAACTGCCGTTCGCACTTGAGAAGTGGAAAAAATTTGACAATTCTAGAAAAAAACATAAATAAAAAAAGCAAACAACTTTCTGTTACTTTAAAAAAAAATTTTATTATGAATTTTCAAAAATAATTTTAAAATTAAATTTTACTTTTTTTTGTTGGTTTTAATTTTTTTGACATTTTTACACAAAATAAACGGTGCCAACCGTACCAAATCTATCAAAAAGTAGCTAAAAGGAAAATTAAAATATCCGGAAAAAATTTTTGTATGATAATATCCACAAAGTTTCCGGAAAAATATTGAAGGGCGAACAAGGTATTATGAAAAAAAGTGAAAAAAAGTGTTCACCCGAAAACTTTTTTTTGACATTAAATTACACTAACAAAATACATTAGGAATTTGAAATTTTTAAATTTTTTTAAGGGTGAAGCACTATTATACTTTTTAATGACACATCACAGAAACTAAAAACATAATATAATTTCAATAACTTTGTTGAAAGCCGTAAAAAAGACTTAAATTTCCCGAACAGCTTTTTCGTCTTTAATAGCTTCGATACACTTCAGGTTAGCAACCATGAGTTTCATGGTTAGAAAATAGATTGGCGAATGGGGTGACACACTTATAAAAGATGGTTTGGTTTGAAATTTAAAAATAAAAATTGTTTGTAAAATAAAATTTTAATTTTTGTGATTAAAAAAAAAATTTTTTTTTTTTATTTAAAGAAAAATTGGAAATTAAAAATAATATTCAATTTTTTTTTTTTTACAACAATTTATTATTATTTTTTTTATATTGAAGCATTTTAAAGTATGATTTTTTCCGTAAATTTTCTGCAAATTGATAGGTTATATCTTTTTTTTTAAATGCAATAAAACTATGTAGCAAAATTTCTAGGTTTGTGTCGAACCTACTTTCAAACCATGAAAAAAAAAAAAAATTATATGGCAAACCAAATACCAAACACAGAACGAACTAATTTTTTTCTGCAAAACATGGAATTCAATGTTTGTAACCTGAAGTGTAGCGAAGCTATTAACGAAGATTTTAAAAAAAAATACATAAAAAAGCGAATCAAGGGTATGACAAAAATATATGCGCTAAAGTTGTTAGTATTACCATAAAGGAAGTATAAATAGAGGAACTAGTCCCATACAAAAAATTCGAATAAAAAAAGTTAAACAAAATTAGATCAGACCCCCAAGCTTTTATTTTTGGTTAGAAAATATCGCTATAACGAGAGAGCTTTATAGCTTTTAAAATATTTTTTATATAAAGCTTTTAAAAATAAACAAAATATTTCCTTTATTATAATTGTATTTTAATGTTTACTAGTATTTGTTCTCTATAAAAAAAAAAATTGGGTTAGATCATTACCAACACTAAGATAATCAGCCGTGTAGTTGAAATGTAAACAAAACATTTCGTAGGGATAATAAATAAAAAATTCCCACTAGTTTTCAAATTTTTGTTCGCTTTGTTGGTCGGCAGTAATTTTTTTTGCCATTTTTAGTTATGTTTTAAACATTAAAAATAAATTTAAATTCAATAATAATGAAGATAAATTAATAAAAAATAAGTTTTTTATTAGTTTATTAAAAAAAAATAAATTTTAAATGTCCAAAATAAAATAAAAATCCTTCCTAGGACAATTTTTTTCTTAACTACAGATTACAGGTGGATTTTACTTGTTGTTTTTTGTTTTTTACAAAAAAAGGAATGAAAATATTTAATTTTAATTTACCTATTTTCATAAATAAATTAAAAATGATTTTAAAAAAATGATTGAAATAAAAAAATTATCAAAAAGAAAATTATCAAAAAAAAAATTATTGTGCTATAATAAAAAATTTTTTTTTAAGTGGATTGTAGAGTATTTTTTTTAATGAAAATAATATTCAATGGAAATTTTTAGTAAAAATATACCTACCTATTCATAAAGTAAAGTAAAATTTAAAATTATTTTCAATAAATAAAAAAAAATATAATTTCAAATACAAAATATAAAAAAAAAAATTTTTTTTTGTACAGATAGAAGGTAGGAAGATACCTACATAAGTATGTGGGTCCCCAGGTAGAAAAACAGTAAACGTAAATGCACAAGTTCGATTGTCCGAAACTTGGTGAGATAGTAGGGGCGGTCCTCAAATCCTTACATCCCAGAAGGTTTCTACCGGTAAACTCTCGTTTCAGGAATATGCAGCCCCATAGTTTTCATATGTTAGGTAGGTATACCTAGGTACTTGCTTTGTAGTAACCAAAGGCTTTTTTTTTTTTCGTAATATGAGTTTTTTAAATAAAAAGTTGTCTTTTGGAATGGAAGACGGCAGCCGCCTTCTCCAATCCCCTTAATTTTTTTTGTTTCCCGATTCGCTTTTATTATTAGGTATTTTTAATGTACCTGATCTGATAAGTATACATACCTATACCTGATATATGAACTCTTTGGGGGGTCATATCTCTGGAATAAGAACTTATCGGTAAAAAACGTATTGGATTTGAGGGTTTGGGTACCACCGCTACTCCCACAACAAGTTTCAGCAAAATCGGGATTGTACACGTTAGCTGAACTTTGTCCAAAACATCTAATAAGTACGATAGCTAGATAGTTTTTTAGTTTATGTAGATAAATTTTAATTAAATTTTAAAACATTTGAATTTTTTAAATTAATTTAAAATTAAAGATAAATTAGGTATAATAGGTACCTAGAGCCTAGAAATTATGACAAAAAAAAGTTTAATTTACTTTACCAGCAAGAAAAAAAATTTATGGATTAAATTTGCTCGATTTTTGTAATTTTTTAATTTAAACAAATACTTAAAAATGAATATAAATCATATAATAAATTGCATTCAATAATTAAATTATATTTTTTTTGTTTTTAATCCCATTTTACAGATTAATCTTTAAGTTTTGTATAGGAAATCTCATAGGGTTTCATACATTTGTTATGATTTTTATGCCTACGAGATGCTGTCTATGTATTGTTTTTTTTTTTAATAGGGGGCTTTTAATTTATGTTGGTATTGGTTAGATAAATGTAAATAAAAAAATTATATTTGAAAGCATTAATAAATTCATTTTATTTCATGTTTATCTACATATCAGCACGAAACTGTAAGTTTGGCCGTTTTGACCTAATATTGTACAAAAAAACATAAAAAAACTAAAATTTGAATATGTTCAAAGTCGAAAGCTCTCATAAATTATCCGCAATGACTATTTCTATTTTCCCGAAAGTACCAAAACGTACTACAAAAAAAGAAAAAAAGAATTTCAAAACCAATTTTCTCAAAACTATGTTTTTACAGTTTCGTGATTTCTGAATGAGACCGACGATGCTCATATTATTGGAATAATGATCTTTTTGTTTTTTATTTTGGTTTTAAAGTATACTTTAACTTTTTAATAACCTTTCAAAAATGTTGAGCCTTTTGTTATTAAAAGTGTTAATAACAAACTCCAAAAATTTAAACTTATGTTCATAACATTCGTCTGTTTCCGTGAACCAGAAATCATATTTTTTTGATAATTTTGTTGCGTCCAAACAGCAATGTAATTGTATACTGTTTGTTAAAATTTTTTTAAACATTTTGAGCAAAATAGTTACCAAAAAATTTTATATGAAATCTGTTAATTTCAAACAGATCATCTTTTGGTGCTTTCAAATAAAATATTTCCAAATCAGTCTCATAATTCTTGAGATATATCTGATTTCAATACAAGGACATCATTAGTTTTTTTTTTAAGTTTTTTTTATGATTGGGGTCGATAGAAGATAACTTGTTTAGCCGACTACTTTTTATGGAGCTCTAACTTCATGAATTAGTAAAATATTTACGTGAAGGTTGCGCATTAAAAAAAGTGCGACTACCTACTCATTAATATATAAAATAAATTAATAAATACTTTAATGCGCATGGCTTCGGTAAGTTGTATCTACATTCGCAAATTTAGCTCGGTAAATGCTCCATTACATGCATCAATACACATACAATTATAGAGGAATGTAAATTGTATTTACATTTCCCTGTGATGTAAATTGTATTTACATTGCTCTATATTGTATTTACATTCTTCATTTTGAACTGCGTAATACTATAAACAAAAATAATATCACTCACACTCACAATATTTCAAACAGCAAATACCAAAAAAAAAAAAAAAAAATTGCAAATGTATACCTCTCCCATGCATCATATCAATGTCAAACAAAGCTTAGTTTATAATGCTAAAAATCTATATTTTCCCTCTGAGCTAATCTATATTTTCCCTCTGAGCAAACAAAAAAAAAAAAAGAACCAATAAAAAAATACGCGGCTATTTTTTTTTTTCTAAAAAGCGGCCAGTCGATCAGTCGATGAATTTTCTTAACATGTGTTTCAATCTACTATTTTTAAAGGATCTTCGAACCTCTACTACTAAATTTTTAAACGAGTGTGGTTGGATTTTAGTACAAAAATTTAAACCACACTTCAAAAATTGCACTTATTTTTATTCAAAAAAACAAAATGAATAAAAATAGAACAATGGTAACCCTGAAAATATCTTTGTTGTCATTATAAAGTTTGCTGTCAAATGTCAAGTAAGAATTTTTTTTTCTTTTATCAACAAACGAGGAAAATGGCAGCAACAAGGAGATTATTTATTGTAAATATAAATTATAACTATATATTTATTATTTGATTTTATTTTTAATTATAAAAAAAAATAATTATAAAATTATTATTATTTTTTTTAATAATTAAAAATAAAATTAAATAAAATTTAAGAAGACCATTAGTTCCTAAAATAAAAAAAAAAAAATTAGTAATTTTTCTAAAAAAAAATTATTCGATTTTTTTTTTGCAAAAAAGAAAATGAATAATTTTTTTTGGAAAAATTACTAATTTTTTTTTAATATTTTAGGAATTAGCTGATCTTAAATCATCCGGTTTGAAATCATTTCGAGAAATAAATTTACTTCCGTATTAATTAAATTTTATTTCCTTGCTTCATTTTGAACTTTTTTGTTTATTTTTTTCATTGTAAATGTATTGTTTTCAACTCCCTCTCCCATGCACATTAAAGCAGTATACAATACATGGTAATCAAATTTGTTATACAGCTCGTTGTGTATACACACAAACACATAGACACTCGTCAATATTATATCACTCGACCTTCGGTCTCGTGATATAAATATGACTCGTGTCTATGTGTTTGTGTGTATACACGACTCGCAAGAATAACAAATTTTCTTACCATGTATTGTAATCTACTATAACTTTATATTATTCAAATTATTTATACTTATTTTAATTCCGTATCCAAATTGATAAATTTTCAACAATAATAAAATATTCCGGTATAATTTTCTTAATGTCCTTATAAAAATTTCAAAATTTAAATAATTAAAACAAAGTTCATGCAAAATATTTTAATATACATGTACAATTAAATGCAAAACACTGTTATTTTAAAGAACGAACTAATTAAACGTAAATTCACGAAAAAAATAAAACAATATCTCCCACTATCGTTTAAGAATATTTTATCCAAAGAATATAGGTAATAGTAGATTACAATACATGTTAAGAAAATTTGTTATTCTTGCGAGTTGTGTATACACACAAACACATAGACACGAGTCATGTTTATATCACGAGACCGAAGGTCGAGTGATATAATATTGACGAGTGTCTATGTGTTTGTGTGTATACACAACGAGCTGTATAACAAATTTGATTAACATGTATTGTATACTGCTTTAATGTGCATGGGAGAGGTAGTTGCAAAGAGAGAATATAGAGATAATTTATAATAAAAAATAAAGATAAAAGAAATGGAGGGAAATATTCCACGTTAATCATTCTTTAATTTCCCTTTCTTTTACAAATAAAAGAAGATTTGGGAAATATTCCACGTTAATTCTTCTTTAATTTCTCTTTCTTTTGCAGATAAAAGAGGATTTGGGAAATATTCCACGTTCATTCTTCTTTAATTTCTCTTTCTTTTGCAGATAAAAGAGAATTTGGGAAATATTCCACGTTCATTTTATTTATTTTATTTCTTTCTTTTAGAGATAAAAGGAAAAAAGAGAAATATTGTGAGTGTGAGTGATATTATTTTTGTTTATAGTATTACGCAGTTCAAAAAGAAGAATGTTAATACAATATAGAGCAATGTAAATACAATTTACATCACAGGAAAATGTAAATACAATTTACATTCCTCTATAATTGCATGTGTATTGATGCATGTAATGGAGCATTTACCGAGCTAAATTTGCGAATGTAAATACAACTTACCGAAGCCATGCGCATTAAAATATTATGACATATTATCTCTTTTTTAATGTAAAAATTAAATTGTAATAGATATATTTATTGATTTGAAATAACTTATGATAAGAATTTTATAAATTTCAATGAAGACGAAGATGCTAGTTTTTGAAAAAAAAAAAAAATCATAGATGCAATAAATTGATATTAGGACATCACAACAATACATATTTAGACACATATTTTTCATTTATTCATTATAGTCATGATTTTTCGCACAACTACATTCGAATTTTTATAAGTTGTGTAATTTTAAAACTAAACATCCTCAACATTGAAAAAAATTAATTAGTATTATGCCTTGGACAGACTGAACTCGAAAAACATGTTCTTGAGCACAAAAACATGTTATTAAAATCGACCGAACAGACTACCTTTAATGTGTTTCACAAAACAGATAAACATCTGTTTTTTTTTTTTCAAGTTTAAAAACAAAAGTAAACAATACAATATACCTACAAATTCAATTCAAATTCAAAATAAAAAACAATAACAAACTTTTTTTTCATTTGTTTACAAATAAATACAACATAAAATTGTCAAAGTCAACGTCAAAAATGATACCCCAGTGAACATTAATGGCTTCCACATATTGCCTCACGAAATATTTGTAAAAATTACTCAACCCATCCTTTAATAACAACATGTTTTCGCAAGAACATGTTCTTGTTCTTGTTTTTATTACTATGGGAAAACTACTTCAAAAACATAAAATTAACATGTTCTTGATCAAGAACATGTTAATCGTGTCAGTCTGTCCAAGGCATTAGAGAGTATAGAAAAGCTTTTTTGTATACATATGTTTTGGGGGTCTGAAAAAATAGGAAAAAAAAAAAGAAGATATTTTAAAAAATTATTTGACATAGTTACTCTATATTATACTTCCTTTATGGTATTACTAAAAAATTGACAGTCCCTATTCTTTCTGTAAATCTGTGCATAAAACCAGCCGTATCTAAACCGCATTGATTTTATTATTTTCAATATGAGTTATAACTACACTTCAGGTTACCAACCATGAATTTCATGGTTTGAAAATAGGTTGGCGAATGGGGTGACACACTTAATAAAAGATGGTTTGGTTTGAAATAAAAAAACAAATTAAATTTTGATTTTCGTAATTTTAAAAAAAAATTTAATTTTTGTAATTTAAAGAAAAAAAAGAAAATACAAATAATATTAAATTTTTTTTTTTAAATATTTTGATTTTTTATTTTTTTGACAACCGAAAATTTATTATTATTATTTTTTTATATTGAAGCATTTTAAAGCACGATTTTTTCTGTAAATTTTCTGCAAATTGACAGGTTATACCTTTTATTTTTTTAAACGCAATAAAACTATGTAGTGAAATTTCTAGGTTTGTGTCGAACCTACTTTCAAACCATGAAAAAAAAAAATTAAAAATTTATATGGCAAACCAAGTACCAAACAGAGAACGAACCTATTTTTTTCTGCAAAACATGGAATTCAATGTTTGTAACCTGAAGTGTAGCGAAGCTATTACTATTTCATTTTTTTTAATTCATGATGTTTTTTTAATGTTCACAAAAACGCCTTTGTTGTTCTTACAATATCCATAAGAAAATAGAATTTATATTTTTTAAATTTATTTGAAGCATAAATTCATAACGTATATATTATGTGCATGGGATGTAATGTATGTACCATATATATATAATATAAAACTTTTGTAACCCGAAATTCATAACGTATATATTATGTGCATGTGGATGTAATGTATGTACCATATATATATAATATAAAACTTTTGTAACCCGAACAAAAGATTGTCATAAATTTTGATATTTATCTGTTGAATTAAAAAACTTGAACATTGCATAAGGTATTTTAGTTGCTTTTGAACTGTATAAGGGGCAATTATTCAAATTTATTTACAACTTGTATGATTTACAGTATATACTTATATACATTGGTATTTTACATGTGTAATTTTAGAGAGACTTGCACTTCCAGGTATAGAAATAAAAATATTTTCATTTTACAAATTCGATTTATTTGTAGAATTTAAAAGTTAATTATTATGAATTATGTAAAATAATGTTGTCATACACTAAATATCATATTTTTCTTTTAAAGAATGTGCAAAATGTTTTCACAATTGTTTTGGTTCACAATAACCGATTTTTTTCACAATAAATTGGAAAAGAATAGAATTTTTTGTTTTTACCCTAATTTTGTAGTTTTCGTTAAAGTAATATCAGATATTTAAAAATTATTCTTGGGATCTAAAAAAAATCATGTCTAATAACTTCGCTACACTTCAGGTTACAAACATTGAATTCCATGTTTTGCAGAAAAAAATAGGTTCGTTCTGTGTTTGGTATTTGTTTTGCCATATACATTTTTTATTTTTTTTTTCATGGTTTGAAAGTAGGTTCGACACAAACCTAGAAATTTTAGTACATAGTTTTATTGCGTTTAAACAAAAAAAAGGTATAACCTGTCAATTTGCAGAAAATTTACAGAAAAAAATCATACTTTAAAATGCTTCAATGTAAAAAAAAAAAAAATAAATTGTCGATTGTCAAAAAAATAAAAAATCAAAATATTAACAAAAAAAAAAATTGAATATTATTTTTAATTTCCATTTTTTCTTTAAATAAAAAAAAATTAAATTTTTTTTTTTGAATTACAAAAATAAAAATTATATTTTACAAACAATTTTTATTTTTAAATTTCAAACCAAACCATCTTTTATAAGTGTGTCACCCCATTCGCCAACCGATTTTCAAACCAAGAAATTCATGGTTGCTAACCTGAAGTGTAGCGAAGTTATAAAATAATAAAACGAATTACGTATTCGAGAGTCTGCAAATAAAATTTGTGGAAAAAAATTTTGACAATTCTTCCAAATATATGTTAAAATAGAACATCTTAACTTTACTTAAATGTACTAAGTAGTTTAATATTTTATTTTGTAATCGAAGTGATGTCGAAGGAAGGTATTTGTACAAATTTTGTTTTCATTTTCTTTATAGAACGAATTTTTATTTTTCAATCGTATAATACAGTGCTCTTCAAACTTCAAAATCTCGCGAAACTTTTATGTGAAATATATTAATGTACTGAGACCACATTAGCTTCTTTAAATATAGGTTCGAAATTATTCAAACTATCATGTTGATCGTACATACTAGTAGAGTGTTAAGTACATACTAGTAGAATTTTTTAATACAAAAATATTTACGTGTGCGAAAAATTAAGTTTATTTATTAAAAATCTATATAGTTTCATTAAAGCTTTAAATTTTTTTTTTAATAATTCCAAGAAAATAAGCAACCTTTGAATTGTTAATTTTTTTTTTGTGGAAATCTTGAACGATTTCATGGGCTCCGCGGAACACTGCTATAATATATACTGAAACTATTTCTACTGATTCTTATTCGCTTAAATCTTACATTTTTATTGTAAAATAAAATACAGTTTTTGAACTGAAAAAAATAACAATATCCTAGACTTCATTTAAATTTCAGTGTAGAATATCGAAAAAAAAAATATTTGTAATTTAATTTAGTACTTTTAAAAATATGATGCAGGTTATAAGCGAGTCGCACTACAATGAAATAGCCACTTTTTAGGTGGCTATTTTAAATGTGCTCACACTTTTATATTTTGACGTTGAAAAAGAAAGAAAAATTAATTAAACAAACTAAAAATTTTAAAAATAAAATTTCAAAATTTTGTTCCTAATTTTTTTATGAAATTTTTGTTGTTTATTTTTTTTTACACATTTCTTGTCACATAATTTTTTTTTTTTTTTTTTTTTGAGAAAAATTTAATTTATTTTTTTCTCACAGAGCTTATTTGTTATTTGAACCCTGATTTTCTAGTAGCTTTTTGAAAAGCCACTAGCTTTTTTATCTATTTTTTGTATAGAAAAAGCCAATAACAGCCACAACGATGATGGCTTTTTCAAAAAGCCATTAAAAAGTCGAAGTGTGACAGCCTTATTATCTTTAATGGAACTACATACTTAAATTGAATTAATTTAAGTGCGATACAAAATTTTCTATTCTAAAAGATATTAATTTCATATTCCTTTGAGTTAATAAATATTATTAGAATTATAAATAAAATAAAATAAATAAGAAATAGTATGGAAAATAAAGAATTTGCTTTTTCACATACATAGTTAGTTAAACCTTTATGTTTAAATATATAATAAAATTTTTGTTATACAATAATCTATAAAAATTCATACGTAGTATTATTATAAGTGTATACATTATATTATTCATTATCTCAATAATCATCTTCTTTTTCTAATGTTTTTACATATAATATGTATACGACTATAATATACGTGTACATATTATTATAATTTATGAATTATACGATGTGTAAATAATTGATTATAAAGCAATTTATATAAATAATTTTTATGAATTGAAAATCAGATACTTATATTGTGTTTTCTTTTTCATGATATTTAAAAAAAAAAATATATAAGGTATAATAAATTGTTTTCTTATTTAAATATTAATTTTAAGCAAATAAATAACTTTTCTATTATCTCAGTCAGTAAAGTTTGACACTGACTGTTTTTATGATTTGAATCAAAAAAAAAATAAAGAAAAATTATTACATATTTTTCTCTTTCTTCTTCAAAATTATATGAAATTTCCCCACAATATTGTGTTGATATTTTAAATATAAAAGTGTCTAATATTATTAATAATAAATGAAAGTTCTATTTTCTTTTACTTCTTTATTTTTTTTATTTTCTTTTGAGAAATGAATAATTTAGAAAATCAAAACATTAAAACTGTTTAATATTTTTAAATATTCTCCAGCACATTTATACGAATATAACTATTTATGAATATTTAATTAATCTGTTCGACTACATAGTAAAAAAATAGAAAAGGAAGCTGGGTACATTCAAACATGAACCTGCCATTATTAATAAAATATAATAATTTTTTAATCAATTTTATTAGAAAACGGTTTTGAATACTATTGTATCGTTTTTTAAAGCAATGTGAATGCAAATACCTCAAAAAAACAACCGCAACAACCTAAAACAAGTGTACATAGCAAAAATATTGAATAACATAAATTAATATATGTAATTCTAAGATTATGTATGAGTCAATTATAAAGTTTTTCCTTTACAAACATATGATTTTGAAAACATAAAATATATCTAAAACAAAGTAAAACCGAACTTACAATATTATATAGCTTCTAAGAATTCGTAAAAAAAGATAAGTCTAGAATTGTTGTAATCCAGTTAAGTCCTTTCCTTATGCCAAATAAACTACAAATTATTTACAACTACATATATATACAAGTGTTATATATATATTTTAGCTTATTTGATGACACATTATATTTCGATGATTAATTGTTCTGGCTACATTGCAGTGCAGGAATCTTTCATTTTGTAGCCTTGAATTATAAATATTTTTTCCTACCATCACCTCAAATAATAAAAAAATAGGTAAATTTTGAGCAAAATCTTATTAATATAAAAAGTGAATTACTAAAAAGAGTATAACAATGTTATTCAAACCTTCAGAAATTTGATTATGATATTTTGGAAGACATGTTGCAATACAGAATTTTGACTTGATCATCCTAATATATTTTAATTGAGAAAAACGCCATTTTGTATGATGTAATAACTTTTCCTCGGTGTAACCTTACAAATATATTTCATATTTAATATCTCTGTCATGTGGTTAATAAAATATAATTATAACTCAAAATTATAATTGATGAGAATCTAAATCTGATATAAATGCTTATATAAAACATGGTATTATTATAAATAAATTATTTGACCCCACATTCTTTAATTTTGAAATCATATTTTATTACTTCGACCCGAGATTGAAAAAAAAAAACAAGTTTTGAAGTAACACAAATGAATCAGATCTTATCTGGAGAAATTGATAAAAGATAAAAGTTTTCATAGAATTGATTTTAAATATAATAGGTGTCTTAGAACTACAAATTTATTCACCATCCCTTTTCATCGAACACACTACGGGAAATTTGAACCCGTAAATAGGATGCTCATGAACTGACATGTATTAGATTTAAATTTTAACAAAGAAACAATAAAAAATAAACTGTTGAAATGTTAAATTAAAATTAAATTTAAGTTAATATTATAAATTTAAATAAATGTAAGTTTTTGTAAATTTAAATTTTTGTAAATTGTTTGAGTTAAGCAATGAATAAATAAATAAATAAATAGTCTAGCCTGAATCCTTAACAAACTATAGTCAATTTAATATTCAATTTACAATAAATTTTATTTTAAAGTTTAGAAAAAGAAATAAAAAAAGTTTAAAAAGGTTTTATTTTGTTTTATTTCACCATTTTTTATTTTCAAAATATCATTTTCTAACACATTGATTGTTACTGTAAATGAATCCTCTACTACGGCGACAGTGTCTAGTATATACACATGGTCGTGATGTAATAGAACCCATTACATCAGTAAATGCTGATATAATTAATAATAACAAAAGTATATTCAAATGACAACGGAAAATGATTTTAATAGCAGATAAACAAGCGTAAAGGGCGGCGAAATGTTTAAAACTGAAAACTGGAATTCATAAATTCACAAATTCTGTCTAATTTTATCAAATTTATATTATCGAATTCAATATTCATTGTGCATTCAGTGGTTTTGCTTTCAGTGGTTCAATGCATTTAAAATATATCGAATTATTATAAATTAATATTTGACTATGCTGCTGTTATTGTGAAACATTTTTAATTCTTGAATCAAATATGCCGATAAGTCCGACCAAATTGAATTTAGAATTAAGTTTAGAAAGAATGTATGCGAAATAGATATTACGAAATGCATTAGTATAGGTAAAAATAATCTTTGCCATATAGATGGCTGCTATACTAATAGGGAATTATTTGTTTTCTAAGTTTTTTTTCCATACATAGCCCCAAATAATTTAAACTTGAAACTTCTTCAACAGAAATTAATAAAAGAATAAAGTATTAATAGAATAGCATGAAACTTTTATTTTTCAAGTGTTCACTTTAAATATTTTCTGCTATGTTGTGTCAATATTTACAAGCAACTCGTTGTGGATTTAATAAACGCTTAAATATTAAATTCTATCTAGAACTTTTTTTTTAATACTATAGTATAAATGTTGTGTTGTCCAGAAGTAGAAGTCTCAATATTATGTTCTAATATTTTCAAAAATGACTTTTTGTTCCGCAAAGTTGGAAATAATTTACCTTCTTTATGTTAAAAATAAAAACTGAATATTCCGGCCTTAAGTTTTGTAAACAAACTGTACCCAAGCGTCAAATAAAAAAATTTTGGCTTCATGATATGAGATTCCTGTAAGTAGGTATACGTAGAAATATATTTTAGCCCATCAAATTTATATTCTTCCATTCAGTGTGTATAATTTTGTATTGTACCTTGTGTTTCAACTATCTTTATTAAGATACTCTTGCTAATCCTTTAACAAAGGCAACGGAAAAATTTCTTTTAATCTTATGAAAAATAAAATAAAAATTCAACATTGCTGTATAATAAGAAAAATATAATGAATTCTGTAGATACACTTCGTCGTGAACGTGAACGTGAAATTGTTAATTTTTCCACGGTGAATAACTGTGAGAATTTTTTGTGTGTTGAAATTGAAATTCACGTTTGCAGTCGTATTTACAGTTGTAGTGAACAGGAACGTGAACATGAAAATGAAAATATTACTGAATAATTTTTAAAATGTGACATTTTTAAATTAAATTCATTTATTTTTATTTTATCGTACATATATGTTATGAATTTTTTTAATTTGCTGATTTGATTTTCTAAGAAAATTAGCTGACCCGGGTGCTCCGCCACCCCTCCCTTCTGCCCCTCCTGTTGTGCCTACAGTATTCCCCTACTGTCTGCCCTCTTGTCTGTCCCTCTCATCTACCACCATGTCTTCCCCTTCCGTCTACCCCTTCCGTCTGCCACTCCCCACCTGCACATAGGTGTATAAAAAATGGCTACATGACATAACCGCGAAACTTTTTTGTCATAACCGCGAAAAATTTCTTATATTTTTTTTTTGCCATAACCGCGAAAAAATATGGCAAAAAATGCAAAAAAATTTCGTTTCGCGTTATTACCGCAGAATACAAAATTTTGATTCTAGAATTTCGCGGTTATAAAAAAAATTGTTGTTATAACCGCGAAATGAAAAAAATCGAATTTTTGTATTTCGCGGTTATAACAAAAAATTTTGTTATAACCGCGAAAACTTAAATTTTTTTTGTCATAACCGCGAATTCGCGGTTATGACAAAAATAAAATTATTTTCGCGGTTATAAGAAAAATTTTTATTATAACCGCGAAACTCATACAAATTCTAGTTTCACGGTTATGACAACAAATTTTCGCGGTTATGACATTCGCGGTTATGTCAGTTCACCATAAAAAAAAAGTTTACATTCTATTTTCAGACCTACTGAATACACACACAAAATATCATAAAAATCGATCTAGCCGTTTCGGAGGAGTTTGAGGACTAACACAAAAACCATGAGAAAAACACGAGAATTTTATATATCGCCATTTCCATAAAAAAAAGTACTTTTTGTACACCGTACGTAATCCATATTTTGATAGGAAAACTTTTTTATTTTTTACTAGATTTCAAAAATGTTTGTGTTTCTTCAAAGTAGAGGAAAATTAAGCCCAACCATAGTTTAAGTTGGTTCCGAATCCAGTAAAATAAAAAAGTTTTCCTAACAAAATATGCATTACGTACGGGTTACAAACGGCTCACTTTTTTTCTGGAAATCGCGATATACAGATTTTTGATTAAAAAAAAAAATTTTTTTGTTCACGGTGAAAATGTTTTCAGATTGATAAATGTTATCGAACGTGAACAGCCATTGTGAACAATAAATTCACCATTTTTCATGTTCACGTTCACATTGTGCGTTTACACTTCCTGTTCACTGTGGTGAACTTCATTTCACGATGAACTCGATTCAATCATCGGGGACTTTAAAAAAAACACCAAAAAATAATTATTTTGTTCTTTTGAACAGTTAAATTTAAAATTATTTTTTATTCTCCACGATATTTATTTTTTTTGTTTTTAATTATTTTATGCTGTTTTTTTGCTGTTTTATTTTTTTCATGTTCACGTTCACGACGAAGTGTATATACAGCTTTATGTTGAACTATGAACTTTCAATAAACACAAAATGATGATAACATCAACATTGTGAAAACATTCAAAAATTAATTAAAGAAATATAGAGAAAATATTTAAAAAAATTTTTGAATAAAAATTTTTTGAAATCATAAAATATCTATAGAAAAATCTATAGATGATGATTCTTATAACTAGCTTAACGTAATATTGAATTGAAAATATACATCATATATCTCAATAAGAATCTATCTGCTAAACTCACGTTGAATTAATTACTTTATTATTATTGTTCATTATTTGATTTTAAACTTAAATTGGTTTTGAGATTAGTGTGAAAATCTTTCGATTTATTAACTATAATCTCAAATAAATATAGTATTTGCCAATAAATATATATAAATATATTTTATTAGAATTTTATTACAAATTTCTAAACTAAAAATATACGTTTATGAAAAGTTTTGCAATAAAGGGCTAAGATATTTTTTTTATTGCAGAATCTATGTATCATCTTAATATTTTTAATTTATATTTGGGTACTTATTTATTCAAAATATTAGTTTTCATTTATTTTTGGAACGTAGTTCCTTATTCTACGCTCTTATGGAAAAATTTATTAAAAATTTGACCACTTTAGTGTACATAGTGTCGGTACACACTCCGACGCGATCATAGATTTTGAGCGAGCAATGATTTTTTTTTGGAACGTAGTTCCTTATTCTACGCTCTTATGGAAAAAGTTATTAAAAATTTGAACACTTTAGTGTCAGTACAAAGTGTCGGTACACACCCGACGCGATCATAGATTTTGAGCGAGCAATGATTTTTTTTTTTTAGCAGCAGTTCCAAAAAAATTTTGAAAAAATCGCTGCTAAGCCGCAGCGACCAAAAATATGATCTTTAGTAAATATTAATTTTTTATTATTAACTAATTAATATTTTATAGTTCAAATAAAATTTAGATTTTCATACTAATTTCAATGTTAATAAAAATCTTGTATAATTTTGTCAGTATTATTTTGCCAATATAAAGGCGCTATTCGGTACCAAGGCAAGTCAAGTCATCTGCCGGCGTTAGATATTTCGATACTTTGCCATTTTGGCTATGATATTTGTTTTTTTTTGTGTTGTAAACAACAAAACAAAAAATTAAAATTTATAAGTAAATTAACGATACCTCTTAATTTTTTTAAAGTTTAAATAATGAGTCGACGCCGTCGCATTTTATATGATTTGATGAAAACTTAAATTTTATTTGATTTTATAAAATATTATTAAAATACTTAGAAAATATTATTTTTTTATTATTAACTAATTAATATTTTATATTTCAAATAAAATTTAGATTTTCATACTAATTTCAATGTAAATAAATATAAATTTTGTATAATTTTGTCAATATAAAAGGCGCTATTCGGTACCAAGTCAAGTCAAGTCAAGTCGTCTGCCGGCGTTAGATATTTCGATACTTGCCACGGCTGACAATTGTTTTTTTTTGTGTTGCAAAAACAACAAAAACAAAAAATTAAAATTTATAAGTATATTAACAGTATAAAACAACAAAAACAAAAAAATTAAATTTATAAGTATGCACTTATTTAAATCTCCAAATAGCGACTCCTATGGCGAAAAAAGGCACATACTTATGGGTGAAAAAAATTTAAATAAATGGGTTGTCAAAACAGTCAATATTAACGATACCTGTTAATTTTTCTAAAGTTTAAATAATGAGTCGCATTTTATGTGATTTGATAAAATGTAAACAGTCCCTTTCGCGGCAAATAAACAGTCCCTCTCGCGGCAAATAGTAATAGTTTTTTATTGAACGTTGTATGAAAATTGATAAACTTAGAGTCACAATTTCTTAATTGAGGACGTAATTTTCTGCATTCTGTATAATCTGCTAAAATCAACTACTTATAAAATAATATTTGGCTCACTGAAATCAAAAACTTATAATAATACGTGACCGACCGAATTTTCTTGCCCATTTTTGCCGCTTTTTTCTTTTCTATACAATTTTAGTTTTTGAATTCAATTAAAAGTAGACCTACAAATTTAGTTTGTTATGGGAAATTTAAAATTTCCCTTTGCAGAATTTTAAGAAGTAAAATTGAATTTGTGAACGGCTTTAGGACAAAATTATTTCATTTTTTTAAATAACGGCAGTAAAATCGTGTCGTTTACAAATTAAAAAGTCTGGAATATTAAATCCGATTTCAATTTTTTCAATAATCACTAATAAGTGAACAGACTCTTAGTTTTAGCTTTTTGAATTTTCGATGTCAAAAAAGATCTTCGATATTCGAAAAAACAGTCTAAAAATGCTCTTTAAAAAAGGTTTCTTTAAATGAAAAAAATGCAAAATTAGAGAAAACTGGGAAAAGTAGAAAAAAGTTTCTTTTTAAATTAATAAAACTTTGAATTGATAAAAAATGAAAATTACTTATATGTACGCTAAGGAACTGCGTTCCAATCTGGTGTCCCATGACCGCTCTTTTGTTTTTTTTTTTTCTTTTATTTTTTAATATATTTAGAGTTTCTTCTTCTTGCATCTAAAACTTCAATTATTATTGATTAATTTTATTATGTAAATTTTATTTAATTTATATATATAGGAAATATTAATCTTTGTATTTAAAACCTATCTGTTGTTGGATATTCTTTACATATTTTTATTTGATTTTTTTTAATAGATACTTTTGACTTTGACATTTTAATTTATCTTTTACGATACACTATAATATATCTCTGTTTGTAGTTTTCTTTTTTCAGATTTAAAACAAAAATAGGTACTTCACTTAAGAAAGAAAAATCGTCCTCTCGAACCGCAGCTTTTGTTGGGAAAAAGGGTGAAGTATATTTTTTTAAGGACTAAATTCTTGAGATTATAATATAGGTAAATAATCATAGGTTTTCATACAAAATGAAGCTCATTACTTAAAACCATGAATATGAATTTAATGATAAGAATGGAATCTTATGACAAAAAAATTAGGTTAGCAATTCAAAAGTTCCAGTTGTTTTCAAACCGATTTGACCAACATCACTGTGCATTAAAAATTCATTTTCAAATTCCTGTTCTATTCATCAAAATGTTTGAACCCCAACTTTATTAAGAAAATCTTTGAAAGAATATGAATTATGATGTATAGATAATTTAATTTTTATCGTACATAAGTGTATCTAAGTGAATTTCTTTCTTAGCAAAACTGTGAAACAAATGCATTGAGATTTAAGTTCAAATATAGAAGTGCAAGTAGCAATACGTTACTACGTGACCAGAGAGGTGATTGGATTTTTTATTTGCTTTTTATGTTCGTTGAAATGGAAATAAAATTCAGTAAATTTTATTTGTATGGTTTTAACGATGTAATATCAAACTAAATCTGACGGAAAAAGAAATCATTTTTCAATAATATTATTGTTTAAAGAATAGAAACAAATAAATTATTAAAAAATTATTTATTAAATTTTTTATTAGAATTATATTTAAAATTGATATTTACTTATTATTTATCTGCTTACGCAGGATGGGTACGTGTATTCCATTAAGTATAAAGTTTATATAAAATAGGTTTATTACCAGTGTAGCTTATAATACCATACATAATTCAATTTCTTTTTTTTTTCTTTCAAGAAAATTATATCTTGATTACTGTTTTATAATTATTAACGTAGTTGGAAAATCTAGATATTCAAGGTTTTTATAGTCACAAGTTGCAAAAGTTAGATATTGTTATCATCACAATTAAACGAACGAAAGAAAAATGTGGAAAATTTAAACACATAAAGCTAAACTTATATCCAATTTAGACAATTCATTATACATATGTATAATAATAAATTAATGATAAACCATCAATTTTAATTTTTTTTTTTATGTATTGTATTGTTCTAAAACTAACCACAAAGTATACACAAGTTTTAAATTTTAAATATCTATTACCATTGTGTATTCGGTGCAAAAAAATTTATAAAATAAAAAATTTCTGTTATTTACTTAAAATGCATTCTGTAAATATAATGTATGTACTATTATAAACAATGCTAGTTAAAATACATTTTTGTTTGCTAAAATATAAAATTAAAATAAATATATTTCCCAGTACCATGTAATATTCCAGGAATATTATGCTAATTTTTCTTTTCTGTCAGAATAATATTCAATTTTCTTAAAAAAGGAAAAAAAAAAATGAAATGATGCAAATGGAAATACATATTATATCTTCGTAATAGGAAAAAAAATTGTTAATATTTATGTTTAGAATTGCTCTAAAAATTGTAAAATTTGTAAATTGATATAAACTTTTAAATTACTATTAAAATTTATCTGAAAAACCAAATGTGTTGTAAAGTTATAGTTTTAACAAAAATTTAGTTTTCTAACAAAATAAATAAATTTTTCTTTAAAATTTTGAATTTAGAAGAAAACTAAAGCTATGAATCCAATATTTTTATCTTAATTTCCACAAATAGAAATCTCCGAAACAACTGAAATTTTTTTTAACATTTAATGATGTAAAAAAAATTGTAAATGACGAGAATTGGAAATTGGATCTCTTTTTAAAATATAATAAAAAAAAAAGACATTAACTTATTAAAATTATAAGGTTAGTATTGAAAAACCTCATATTTCTTGTTAAGTTAATTTTTTTTTCTTTTTTTTTTTTTAAGGTAAAAAATATCCATTCTTTTTTCTTTGGATCCTTTTTTCTTTGGAATTTAAAACCAAAAAAAAAATATTTTTTTTTGTTATTCTCACAGTGAGATTAAACACAATTTTATTTATTTCTTCATCTTAATAAATAATAATAAAAGAAAAAGATACAAAATACCCCAATTAATTAAGTTAAAATAATTGTTGTATAAAATATTTATGGGCTTCATTTATAAAAAATTCTTTTTTCTATTATTTTTCTTCATAAATTTTTTCAGTATAAGTCTGAGTTTTTATTTCATATCCTTGTCACCTGATAAACATAGGAATGAATATTTTCTAGTAAAATTAATTAATAATATTTTCTAAAAAAATAGTGTTGAAGACTAGAAAAAAAAAGTTTTGCGATTGCTTAATTAAAGTCCCTATTTTATCCTTAACTTTGTGAAAAAACAAATTTTTTCAATTACTATATCTTTTAGCTATAAATTTACTAAGATTAAATAAATAATATTCATAAATTTCAATATATTTTTAAATATTTCATAATTCAAAAAGGCTCTACAATCTAGAGAACATGATTCACTCAACATTACTTAATTAAGTCAGTAGTAGTGTGCTTACATTTCATTAACAATTATTAGTTTAAATATAATTTTTAATAAATAAATATAGTTAAATGTAGCTGTTACTACAACAATTTAGTAATTCTATTACTATAACAATTTTTTTTGATACTCCGCTATTTCATGAATTCTAAAAAAAGAATTCTATATAAAAGTTGAAATAAAGACATGTCAATCAAATTTTTGAATAATTATAATTTTTCCTTTCATTAAACTAGAAGAAAGAATATGGACATCATAAGCTTAATATATAACTTCTGGCAATAAAAATTTTGTATTCAACGAAAATAATTGAAAGTGACATTATGACGGCTTTTTTAAATTTTCAAATCTTATATGTAAATATTATAAAAAGATTCAAAAATCACTTTTGTATAAAAATATGTATTTAATTTTTTATTTTTTTTAAAAACCACTTTGTAGAATCAAGTAAGAATCCAGTATAACAAAGAAAAAAGAAAAAACTGAAAGCCTGTAAGTGTTTTCCGCAAATTTCGCTCTACATATAAAAAGGATATGAAAAAAAAAATTATATTTTTTTTTTCTTATTTGATAAATATGGTTTTTTTCTTTTGCTACTTCATTTTTCTATGTGTATATACAAGAATTTTCTTTTAATTTATGAAGCGAAAAAGAAAATTATATGTAGAAAAATAATTCGTTCATTAAAATCTGGAAAGTAAATAGCATTTTCCTGAAATTAATACTTTTAACGTAATGAAAGAGAAAACTCATAAAAAAGGGTTTATTACTCTGATGAAAATTAATTTAAAAAAATTTTTTTTCCTTAAGTACGGAAAACATAATATTTAATAAATTTTTTTTTATTACAGGAAACCTAAATTAGCTTTTTGTTAAAAAAAAAACAAAATGAAAAGCCTTGGTAAATTTTTATTTAACTTGAACTACTGACTGCTGCTAAATACAAATAAAAATCACTAAATTAAACATTTAAAGATTTTGTAAAAATGTTGACTTGAATTTGGCTAGCAAAAATAATTGTATTTAATAGGATTTAAAAAAAAAAAATTGTTTCAAGATTGAATGGATTAGATTTTGCACTTGTGATGATGAATATTCACTTTCTTAGAATCAATTTTATTTTCGACCAGGTTTTTGTTTTATCTTTAATATGAGTTATGAGGAAGGCTGTAGTTTAACGACAGATGACTTTTTTTACTTTGATTCAATATGAATAATAAAAGTCCTGAGATTCAAGATTGGATTTTTAATATCAAAAAATATAATTTATGAATATACCCTGGGAGAATGAAATACTTATTTACAAAATTTTTAATATTTTCTTTTTTAAGTACAGAAAAGTTTCATATAGTTTCATCCATAATTAGGGCTGCCATTTTTTACGGCCGATTCCTGATATAAATTTAATATATCTATAACTATATCGAAAAAAAAGTTTCTCATATAAAAAATTTTGATAAACAGAATCTTGGTTTGTTAAAGTGGCGGCACTACTTACCTAGAGTTCGTCCCAATTAGCGCTTGCGCATCGTTATCTCTGTGTCTTATGTGGCTTAGTAATAAAATAATATCGAATGATTTAAATTATAGTTGAGAAATTTTGAGTTATGAGCATAGTCAAATTGTAAAACGTAATGTGAGTCAAGACTAGACTTTAATCTAGCAAATTTATTTAATAATCTAATCTTGAAAAAAAAAAAAAAATAATTTATTTTAGATTAATTACATTAAATTTATTTTTATTTTCGCATTAAAAGTTTCCTGCTGTTTTCTTTCTAAAATTCTATAATAAGTATTCAATTTTTGATTGTAACTAAGGACAACAATATTATATAAATACATACTTATAAAATAATATAATTTCGAGAATACCTATAATTAATTTAATTTTCAATACTTATAATACAATGCTTATAGTTTAATCTATAAATTTATTTTTACAAGAAAATAAAAATTAATGAAATTATCAAATTTCAGATAAGAATATTACTTTGTTTCTAATAACTTTTGTTTAAAATTAAATTAGGAAATAAAAGTAAAAGATGCAAACATTTATACATTATTTTCTCATTTTTTTAAATTTTTGAATTTTATATCAATATTTCAATAATTCAATAGTACAATCACAATTTATTGATTTCTACACTGATTCGAGACTTCTTGAAAAATATTTTACTTTGGTTGTGCTCGAAAATTTTAAAAAGTTGAATGCGAAAAATATAGATTTCCTTAAAAGAATGTGGTATACTTAAATTGCAAATAGTTTTGAAGAAATTTCGAGCACTTAAAAGCTTATAACACATTCCAAAAAGTTTTAACCCAATAGAAAATTATTTCAAAATTCGATTTTGGTTTAAAACAGCTTTTGAATTTCTTTTGTATATGTTTTTAGGATTAGAAAAGTGAAGAAGGTAAAATTAAGTTTGAACACTTTTCAAAATTGTAAATGAAGCACAATTTTGAATTTCTTGAATTTGCTTAACAAATTTACTAAATTTTAAAAAATTTAATTAATTTATTAATAGACCTTTTATGGTACATAAATTAAATACCAATTTCTATATAACTTGTAACAAAAAACAGGCACATGATAATAGTATTTATTTAAAACTCTTTATGTAAGTAATTTGATTTTTTCAAGCAAAGATATTTTCCCAAATTAGGTTTCCCCGAATATTTTTATCACCTAGTAGAGTTTCGAAGTCCGAGTAGGTTGAAGAGCACTGTAATTTTGTTCAAACATTTATTAAATGAATATATAATGATGGAAAAACAAAAAGAATAATCTCAAGTTAATTTTAATTAAATATTCGTTTTTCTTAGAGATTAAAATATGATTATATTTTCGATTTTCTAAAAAAAAAAAATTTTATTTTATTATATTTTTTTTGAAAAGGTTTCTTCTATAACCCGCTATTTACACAGGCTGTTTTCGAAGATTAAAATGAAGATTTTTTTGAATGTGTGTGTAAGTAAAAGTTGTATAAAATTTTTTCATTGTGTATAAAATGAAAAAAATTTATACAATTTTTACACACACATTCAAAAAAAATCTTCATTTTAATCTTCGAAAACAGCATGTGTAAATGGGGGTAAGAGCAGCGCAGGATTTACGAATAGGCACACTAGGCACCTGCCTAGGGCGGCAGATTTAAAGGAGCGGCAAAATATAACATAAAACCGATAAAAAAAAAAATTCAAATAAATAAATTTTTTATTTGTAGAATTGAATATGTAACTAATCTACAAAAAAATAATAAGAACGTATTTCAAAATGTGGAAATAATCTTCAGATTTTATCTGTCACTAGTATATTGTTCTGCTGGAAGCTGGTTTTCTTCTTTGAATAGAATTAAAACTTATCTTCGATCACAATTGTAAAAAAAGGAATTTAATTTCATTTCAATTATGCACATCGAGAACGAAGTGTTAAAAAAAATTTAATTTGAAGATACATTCGTTTAATTCATAAATAAAAAATTTAGAAAAAAAGAATAAGTAAATTGAGCTAATTAAATAATACAGTTTGTTTCTTATTTAAATTCCAATTACACTGAAACTCTCAAAGTGCCTAGGGGCGCCATATTCGTAAATCCGCCCCTGGGTAAGAGATAATTTTTTAAGATATTTTTTGTCAAGAACATTCGAAAAAAAAATGGATTTTTCTCTGTTAGGTTGGTCTTGTTAATGACAGATGAAAATGAAAATGGAAAAATAACATTTTATTACATACAGTTCAAAAAATAATAAACTTTATCTGTAAAGAAACTTCTGATTTTTTTTTTTTTAATTTCTAATATTATTCTTTCAATTTTCAACGTACTCACACAACACATATACTTGCATGTATACATACTGCATGGAAAGAAATGGAAACTAATAAAATATTTTTTTTTTTCTTAGTGTTTTTTTTTTAGAAAAAGTAAGTACGTGATATGATAACAATACGTAAAAAAAAATTGAGTATACCTTAATTTTTCACTAAAATTTACATTCTTTCGTGTTTCATTTTAATAGAATGTTGTTATAATTTTGTTTTTTGTTTTTTTTTTTTTTGTTTTTGTTCTACCAAAGAAAACGTGATAATTTTCTTAAAGAAGTCGTAAATAATTCAAGTATGTATGTAGTATATATATTCATTTCCTTGTTCTTAAAAAAAAAAATGAAAATAAAAATTAAAAATTTAAGGATATTACAATTTTGTAATATTACAATCTTGTGACTTATTAATTTAATAATCGGTATATAAAAATTGTTATTTATATGTGTATTACCTAAAGTTCGTATTATGTAATAAGGTACAGCATAAGCATATCATATTAAATAATTCAAAAAGTTTTACATTTTATATTTCGATATTTAAAAAATTAAATTAGAAGCTTAAGATCCGCACTCGTTACGAAAATGATGATCACACTTTGTTTGCTAGGTTAGAATTAAATATTTCGTCTTCAAACTCCAATTGAAAATTATTTAAAGCTCTATTTTCAGCATCTATCTTCAGCCAAGATTATATTCTTAAATAACTCTAAAGTATAATGAAATTATGCATATTATTTGAAGTATTTTGATAAAGTATACTTGTTAGAAAATAGAGAAATTTTAACTTTCATATTATACTATAACTATACTTCCATTTTTAACATGGCACATCATTTAATTGGCTTTTAATAGATTAAGCTAAATTTAGTTGTGAGAACGAAACTATAAAAAAAAACTTTGTAGAACAACTCTAATATTTATGATAAATTAATTTTTTATTAAAATTTCCATCTACATTTATACTATCTAGATATTTTACATTTACCTACAGACAAAAAATTTTTTATGTAAATTTTTCATATTAAAGCCAATCACGGTCTTCTACTCATTACCTATAAAAGTAAAAATAACAAAAATAACAAAATAAATAAAAAATTAATATCCAATCAAAAAAAAAAATTTCATGTTTTTATTCCTATACCAAAAGTTATCAATGAAGCAGAACATTTTCATTCTATGGATTTTTTATTTTTATTGTTATGATGATACAAAAAAATTGGTAATAAAATTTAATTTTATGAGAAAAAAAATCTTATCTTACGTGTGCTACTGTTATTATTTTTATTTATATTGCAAAGGTATATTATATATACACGTAGGGATATGATCTTTTGTATATTATTTAGGTCATTCCAATAATTTTAGACCTAAAAATTAAATTTTTGTTTTGTATTAAGTACATATTTATGGAATAATTATGTTTGTGGAGTAATTTTTATACAATCAACTTCATCGGTTAAATACATACAATTAATCAATATATTAAATTTTTTTCTTTAAATTGACTGTTTAGCTATTTTGAAACTGAAAAACGAACATTGCACAATATTTCATGTTTTCTTCCTTTTTTTCTTTTCATATTTTGTAGCTTGAATTGATAAACTAGTTTATAAACCAAAAAATTTTTCAGTGTTAGTAGCACAGTTGAAAATGAGTATAAAACATAAAAAAATAAGCTATAATGCTATTGAAGTTTTAGTTTAATTGGAATGACCATCTACTTTAAGACATTATATTATTTTTATTAGGTTGACAATGTATATTCTAAAAATTAAAAAAAATTAAATAAAATTGCCCTAAAAATGTTAAACGATGAAATAATCGACCTATCAGCCTCTTAGTCATTCAAAAAATATATTAGATACATTATTTTTAATATGTATATAAAAATGTGTAGTTGATACTTTATATGTATGATGTTTTTTAGGTTTCACAAAAAAACAAAATAAAATTCACAAATTCTTCCAAATTATAAAAAATTTTCCAATCCAATTTTATTGCTAGACAAGAAGTTCGATAACTTAACTCTGTTACTTTAATCCATAAATATTAAAAACTATATTTTTTTACAAAATTATTTAAAATAATTATTTTTATTATTCAGTTTAATAATTTTAATGGACTGATATTGAGACTCTTAAGTTTATTCTCTTTTTGGTTTGTTAATCTTATAATAGCAACTTATTTTAATTACCAGTTCTTAAAGATATAATTTAATATTAATTTATTTTTTTATAACGGAAAAAAAAATTTTTTTTCTGAATTTTGTTTGCAGCAATAATGCTAACACATTTATTGTCATGGCAAATTCTTGTTATACTGCGACAATCTATGCTAGATGAACATGTTAGTCCAATTACAGTCGTTGCCGAGTAAGTAATAAAAATGTAAGAAAATAATAACCGAGAACCATTTTTATTGTAAATGTAATGCAATACCTTTAACTTTTCAATTGCGATATTTTTGAAATTTAAATTTAAAAATTCCTTATATTTATTTGTATTCAAATTATGTTATCAAATATATATTATTCATTTTGCATTTTCAGGTGGTTTAAGCAACTGATTAGTAAATAAGAAAATATATAGACAGATACTTACTAAATGAAGTGTGGCGCCCGTTTTTAGCATTGCAATTTAGGATACATTAATTTTAAAATACCTCAGTCACAATAAGAAGCTCTATATTTATACAACAATACATTTTAATCATGTGCCAAATATATCAATTTTCAATGAAATCCAATTCCTAGTCCGAATCATTGGATTCTTACTATTTTTCTAAGTTCCTCTAATCGACATCTATCTACCCATCTATAAATATTTTAATCATAATTCATTTAACCTTTCAACCAATGGAAATTATTTAAACTTTTGGCCCTTTAAATTCAAAACCGAAAAAATAATGATAATAAAAGTGTTAAAGAATTTCATTGCAAAAACCAAAAGTGCAAGCAAATCACTGTTAAAGAAATGCAGCATTTGGACACACAGGTTATAAAACTGTTTTATAACAATAAAATCAACATAAAGTTATAAGCCAGAATAATTTTATATATCACAACTAACATGTTAAAACTAAGTTGAAAAAATATATAATATATTATACAATTCTTTTAAAGTATAATGAAAACAGTTTTTGAACAAAGTTATTATACCCATTTTGCTAATTTTTTTTCATACTAAATATGCATGTACCTATCTACATTATGAATTTCAATTCAAGTTAAAACCACAATCGGTTAAATATTTTATATTTTTTGAGGCGATGGCAAAAAAATAATTTACATTCAACTAGCCTGGTTTTGTTTAAATTATTTAACATGGAATGTCTCTATAATACATCCATAACAATTTATCTAGATACATAGCATTCATAATTAGAGAGAAACTAAAACTTCATCAACAATTTTGATGCTGATGTCCACTTAGTACTTTAATTTGAAAAAAAAACACAGAAAATAATAAAATAAAAAAAAAAGTAATAATAAAACCCATAAGTTTTTTCCTCATATGGAATTTTAAATGAGGACACATTGCAAAAAAAAGATATTTTGTATGTACAAACTTTTCCCTAACCGTATATAAATTAATGTTCTTATTATTTTATTTTAAGCTCTAACATGGAGTTCAGCCATGAAATAATGCCGAAAGGAAATAATAATAATAATTAAATCACTAGAAAAAGATATTTTTAAAAACCAAAATATCATTTACAGATTCATTAACTTTAAGACAGCCTGTAATACGTGAGTCTTTGCTTCTTTTAAGACAAAAAATAATTAATTGTGTACCAGATTATGGAGTATTTCTGAAATTAAAATTAAAACAAAAAATATGCAGTATACATAAATTAGGTTTAATTTTTCCAGACATTTCGTTTGCCAATAATAATATATCTACATTACGGCGTACATAATATATTTAATATTTTTAATTATGGCGCAATATGATTCCAAATATTGACGTGTTGGCTAACGAACCTCTAAAATCTAGCCACTTTATTTTCAAAGGCCAATTAATGAACGAACTTCAGATTGAGCCTCAACACAAACAAATAAATAAAAACAAAAAATTAAAACATTTTTATATTAAATTTAGAACACAATAAAATTGTATTTTCAAATCTAACTTTGAACCCGTAAAATTTTTTTTATTCTCTTGAAAGTTTCCAAACATATTTCCTAGATATTGTAAAAATTATTTTTAAAAATTATTTTTAATAATTTCTTAGATTTTTTTTTTAAGTATTTTGTCATGTTTTAATTTTTTTTTTCTTATTAAATATATGTTAAAAAAGTTTTTGCAATAAAAAATAAAAATAAATAAATAAAAATTTCATTAGGTAGAATAATAAAAAATACAAAAAAAAAAAAACTTTTGGTGCTTACAATTAATTAAATTTAACAGAGCTTAGAGCAGGACTACTCAAACTATTGATCGCGACCCAGTTTGAACTAAAAAATTTCTATAGTCGCGCGAAAAGATAATTTGATTCATTGAACACAAAAATTTAAGAAGATTGATATTTCAAATTTTTATTACAAAAATTATCCAAATGTCATTAGATCAGATATTGTTAAACGTTGAGAATACATTTAATTAATAATATAACTCCAGAGTACTGATACAAAAATCTTTTCAAGTTTCTCATTAAACTATTATAACCTTTGTCAAATAAAGGAAATTTTCGAATAAATTATATTGGCCCAAAAAACTCCCTATGTATATTTTTATTATGCTTTTATTGTGTGTACTTGTGTGATTTTTTTCGAAACGTCAAAATATTTATTTTGGATAAAATCTTTAAGTTTGTCCTAGTATAGCTTTAATAAGAAATTGTATTTAATTAATTTAATTTTAGAAAAAAAAATTTCAAAACAGTAAGTTTGAATTTAAGTTGAACCCTACATCTTTAATTAGTGTATACATAACAATTTAATAAGATGTATTTTTTAAATATAGTTTAATCTTATTTTTTATAGTTAAAGTGAACATAACGAATTTCGATTAACTAGATAACTTAGTCTAAGGCATGAAATTTATCCTTGTTAACTACGTATATTACTATTCAAGTATTAAAACCTAAATCGATATTTATTTATTAATTTTTTTTTTTATTTTAATAATGTCAAACATAAATATTTTTTTTTTAAATATATACATTCTATCACAAAATATAAATAGAACTCATATAGCTCTGCATTCTCATCTAGTGAACAGTATACACTTACATCTAGTACACGATATAATGTTTATAAATCTTGGTGAAAAAAAAATTCATGAATCTACAATTTATTACTAACGGAACAAAAATAAAATAGAAAAATATTTTCATCTTAAGTTAAAAACTTAAAAAAAATTTACAGAAAGAAATATTTACTAAAACAATATCGCTCAACTTCCTTTATTATGAATGACATACCAGATGCAAAAAAAACAAGAGAAAACATAGTCTCATCTTCTATATATTCTTAAGGATAACAATAATTCTTAAGGATAACAATAATTCTTTTTCTTGAAATAGAGTGTCCTTGAGAAGGAAAAATAAAAATAAAATGTTGAAATTTAAAAAAAATAAATAAAAAAATAAGAAAAATATATATATAGGACCCTAGTATAATCGCAATAATGCTTTAGAAAATGAAATGGTTTTTATTTATTTATTTATTTATTTATTATAAGAGGTTTTATGTGAAGCAAGGAGTGTGGTATATCATTAATGTAGCATAACAAAAGAAGTTATTTAGTTGGAAGTAAACATACATTTATTTTACACAACAATATTCTTATATCCTTTATAGCGGAAATATATTTTTTCTGATTCTGTGCCGTTCATGGAAATTTAACATTATTTAAACACATGACTTTTTGTGTACAAGGAATTTAAATAAAAAAATATATGTTGTATTGTTGTGCTGTAGATTATTTGCATAGAAGTTTTTAACAAATCTAAATAATTATGTATTGTCGCAAAAGTTTTTATTTTAGATTAAAAAATTATACACATAACATATATATATATATATATATATATATAAATAGTGCATATATAAAAAAAAATTTTGAGCATCATCTTGAAACTATTAGTGGTATTGGAAGTTTTGGTATAGATGAAATCTAATGACTGTTTGAACTAATGTGTGAAGGAATTATAAGGAAACCGAAAAATAATCAAAGTTCAACCGTTGTATCCTATCAGCATCCGGAGTATTTTCAAATTCATACAATTTCTTGATGTTGAAATGAAAAATTTTCATAGAAACAGTTTTTTATTGTTAAAACAGACTATTCTAGAATCTCCAATGTTACCTTCTTTCTAAATTCACAAGTTCTTAGTTTTAGTATGGCTAAAACAAATTAGAAACAGTATTGAGTAATTATAAAAAGCGATATATTTTCAGGGGTGCAAAATATTCCAAGTGCAACTTCTTTAAAAATATGTAGGGTGATTGATCATTCTTATTTTTCTTGTACCTACACAAAAATAAAATGAATATAATTATATACTTATGAATTTTTTTGTTTTCACTTAGTTACAAAGCATAATTATATTCAAGATTGAATTATTCATATTTTTTTTTCATATTAATCATCACTAACTAATAATAATGACAATTTTTTGGAAACAAAAAAGTAGCTTTTAATTATATCTATTAAATTACATTTAAATTTATGTTAAAAGGAAAATGAAAAAGAAAAGCAATCATGTTTGATGTGCTTACGACTCTTCAGAGAAATTGTCTTGACAGCATGACAAACAATTCTGAAACCCGTCGATAGATTTGAAGTAAATTTCTCCTGAAAATAATTCATAGGCTTTCCTAAATTGTTTTCAGAACTAATCATATAACCTATATATTAAGAATAACAATTTGAGGTCTTACAAACGTCACTAAGATCCACCCAACATAGAAATATTTTTATGTTATTGAAACATTTTTATATATAGAACACCTACACACAAGAAAAACAAATTGCCGAGATTAAATTTACGACTTTATGAGGATTTAACTGAACTTATAATAAGCTATTTCCATTCACCCAATATATCCCACATAAACTCCGTTATTTCACTTACCGTTTCCATTACATTAAGTGGAATACGAAGTGGAATATATTGACATTTAAAAAAAAAAATAAATTTAATAATTTTTTTTTTATTACTTTTTCATACAAAAAAAAATTTATTTACGTTTTTTTATTTATTTTTTTGTCACTTTGACAAAAAAATTTCTGACCAACCAAAAAATAATTTAAAAAAGTACCTAAAAATGTAATTTTTTTCATAAATTATGTACTTTTTTTGATAAATTTGGAATCCGAACCCTAACTTAAGTGGAATATGAAAAAGGGAAATAGAAATACAGGAATTTATTTTTATATGGAAATTTACTTGAAATATTCCGGAAAACTGAATATTCCACAAATATTCCACTAATAGAAATAGGTTATAAGATAAACATAGAATAAAATCAATCAAAAACATATAAATATATACAATAGTATACGCATTTTATACACATACATTTATATTCGGAATGTGATAAGAAAATCCTTTTTTTTATGATTTAATACGGTAATCAAACTTTAAGACTGTCAAAAAGATTTTCTAAAAATATTCAAATTTATTAGGAATGTTTCAAACAAACGCTGTATATATAAATTTTCTACCAAAGGCATCATACGTCACACTTGACATTAACATGTTAGAATTTTTTTTTGATATTTTATTGAATAAATAACATTTTTTAGAATGTGGCAACATCATTTTCATTAAAATTGAGAATATATATAACATATTAAATAAAAAAGAACATGAAAACAAATTTCTGTATATAGACTAAAAATAAAAAAAATTGCAGTTAATTTTAATGGATATTTTCATATAAAAGAAAAAGGACAAACTAAAAAAATATTAACAAATAATCAAAAAGATTGAAAATTTCTAAATTTTTTGACTATAAAGTTATATTCTGAATACAAAAAAAAAAATGCTGACCCAAAAAAACATTGTGCAAAAATTGGAATTTCTTTTACTATAAAAATTCCATAATTGAAAAACGTAGTAAAAAAAAAAAAATATTTAATAATGCAGTTTTTCGATTTAAAAGAAATTTTTAATATTTGAACATTTTCCATAAAATATGCTAAAGTTTACAGATTTATGTTATTCAGTGTTTTTTATGTTTTCGCAAGAAAATTCAATATGACTTAAATTTTGGTTCTCGAAAACGAAAATTGAGATGAACACTGAATTTTTTTTCCTTAAAAAATTTTCTTATGTTTTTCTTCCCTTTTAATTTATTTTTTTCTTCAATAAAAATGGTTGTTATAACTTAAATATAAGGTGAAAGTCTGATTGATTGAAAAAATATGTGATGTGAATTTTAATATATAAATAATTTTTCTTTTTGTAATTTTGTTTTATTACTTTATTTAATGTTTTTATATGTAATATATAAAAATAAATATATATTATATATTCATAGATATAAAATACATATTATATATATAAATATAATTTTATAGATATATAATTTTATGTAAACGTACATTTTTGTTTATAAATAAAATTTTGGCACATTGACACATAAAAATATATGTAAAAAACCCCTACTATATAGTATCTTTTACTCTTTTTTAGATAATATTTTTTAAAAGATATTTTGTTATATCCCTTACTTTATTATATTTTTTCGACTTAGTATAGTGAAATATGAAAAATAAAATATATATAATATTATGAATAAAAACTTTTTATTTGTTAACTTTTTCTCTGCTTTATTTCATTTAAGAGAAAATACCATTTTTGCGCATTTCCCTTTTTATTTTTCTATTTTTCAAGAGCATAACTTTGTTTAACAATTTTACGAGATTCGTTTTAGAAATAATTGTTTACGATAAAATGTAGATAAGCCAAACATTTTTCTTGTGTATTTAAAAGTTTGACAAGTGATACAAAATATGTGTTACTTTAATCTAATGATTTCTTTTCCGAAACACCATATATATAAAAAAACATTAAAAAAGGAAATCGTGTATATATATGTTCAAGACAAAATTGGCCAACTGTCAATATTCTAATTATTATAATATTTTATACACACATTCATATAACTAAAAACTTTATTTCCATTAAATGAATAACAGAAGTTATTGAAAATTATGAGAAATAAAAAACTTGAACTCAATAAAAAATTTAAAAATTTTTTCTTTTTTATTCTATATATTGTATATATATTTATGTTTGAAAAACATTTGTCCATTTGTTTAATTTGAAATGATATTAAGGTCAATTTAGTTTCTTGGTTGACTGAATTTTTTTATATTTTAATAATAAAAAAATTATAATTTTTTTTTATAACAGGAAGCAAAATAATAAAAAATTGTAGCCAGACTTCCAGATATTCATAATTTTTGTGATATTTATGCGAAAATTTCATTTGGTTTTCAATGAATGAAAATAAAAAATAATATTCTATTAAATTTTGTTTATATACCTAATCATAAATATACACAAAGGTCCTTTTATTTATACTATTATTTATTCATTTTCGAGAAGAATTTTGAAAGATAACATGCCATCTTATAATTGGCATTTTGTTTCATCTTTCAAAAATGTTCTGTGACTCCTCTAACCTCATATAAACATAAATTTTTGTATATTTTTAAATTTTCCTGAACTAACTATATAAATAATTAGGCAAAATTACAATATTTTTTGTCAAAATATGAAATAAAATATTTTTTTATCTTACGTTATGTTTGAAAATATTATATGAAGCTACATAATACATATATAAATACATACAAAAAAAGCAACATGCTATAAAATGGTCATCAGACAAAAAATAATGTAGGAAAAACAAAAAAAAAAAAAACTTCCAAAAAACATAAATTTTGAGGAACATTACGTTGACTGCTAGTGAAATAAAAAAGCTTCTGCAAAATATTGTTTTCTTCATGTTTATGTACAAAAAAGCTGACAATAATCTTCAAATAAATCATTTTATATTGTTCAACTTATGGTTTGAAAGTTTTTTTTTTTTTTACATAGAAAAACAATTTCAACAAAAAAAAAAATTTGCTTATAAATATGTACATTAAAATGAAATTATATGACATGACAAGACAAATTTTAGAACAAATTTTCATTTCTATAGTTTACATCAAGACCGATATAATGGTATATTTAAGAGCCCTGACTGTGAAAAATTGATCTTGGATTTGCTTTCATTAATACAATATCGACAAAAGTAATTTTTTGATATGTTAGAGAGTATAGAACTGGAACTGTGCAGAAATAAAATACAAATATAGTTTTGTGATTTTCCGCTAGTGGTGTTTTTCATAAAATTTTTGTCGCATTTTTCACGGCCTTTTACTTTCTGTAAAACAATAATAAATTCAGGAATGAAAAACAGGAAAACAATCTAAAATTTCACAGCGAGGGCTCTTAAAAGAGGAATTTTTTTTAACCAAATTAGAATAAAACAGGTAAAATCAGGAACTTAATTCATGTAATGAATATGAGCAATTTTGTGTTGAAATGAGAAATAGTTTGTTGACAAAAAATCAATTATGTTCTTGGAAAATTCTACCAAAAAAAAATTATGTTTTAAAATTATAATATGTATAAAGAAAATATAAACTAAATTTAAATTTTTTATGTAGGCTGCTGATAATTCTTAAAACTTTTTAAATTTTGGATTCTTTTTTAATTTTCTCCATAGTCGTAAGTAAATATTTTCCTCTATAATAATACATGCTTTCCTCTATAATTTTCCATTAATTTTTTTTTTGCATAGAGTCTTTTAATCCAGTATTTTTTTTTTATTAAAAATTATTTGTGTACAGAATCTAATTAAATTTAGTTTACTTTATAATTAAAAATATTTTTGCATCATAAAAAAAAAAAAATAAAGATTTTAAAAAAATTAAAAATAAGTTTTTCAATGAAAAAAAAAATTACATAAAGAACTAAATAAATTTTACTAAAATGTTTTAAGCATGAGAACCGAACATTGTTTCGGTATATTAAGTTATATTGTAATCCTATTAGCAAAAACAATTAAACTGTTTTTTTTACTGGCAAAGTTTTTTAGCAATAATGAAAATAAGTTTATCTTATTCGACTGTTTAATGACTTAATAAGTGGTAAAGAATAAAATGAAATATAAATTTATACTATATAAAATAAGTAGTGAGAAATTAACATACTAATTTGTTACAAATTAACAGAAAAAGATAAAAGAGTTCTAATCGTTTCGAACTAAGTTTGAGCGACTTGTATTTGATTATTAAAAAAAAAAAATTCCTCTGATTTTCCACACAGTAAATAAAATAAACTTTTTTGTTTTATCTTCCTGCCCCTATATTTATTTCATAAATATTCAAGCCTGACCCATATGCTTGGCTATTTTATTTTTCACCAAAGAAATACTTGATAAAAAAAACATATGGCACAGACAAATATAATATCTCTTTGCCGCAGGAGAAAATATATTTAAAAAAAAAAATACATTTTTTTTTAATATATTGTGTGTAATATAAATATTCATTTGATCTTTCCACAAACTGAATTCATAATAACTTTATATGCAAAATTATGAACAGAATTTTCATCATTAAAAAACAAAAAAAGAAAATATTTATATTTGTGTGTTGTGTACAATTTTTTTTATGAAAATTAAAATAAATATTTTCTTAATTTTTTTCTATATTTTTTTTATTCTAAGTTTAAGGCGCAAAATTTAGTGCAATTTATTTTTGTTGTATTTGTATTTAATAAAATAAATCCTTCAAAGAAAAATTATTTATATGCTGTGGAGAATTGACAGGAGAAATGGTATTCCAACGCTGATAGTGTTTCAATTTTAAAACTATATGAATATCTTCGAAATTTTTGTTTAAGAAATAAATAATTCCCAAAAAAAATAATAGCAGAAATTTATAAAGTTATTTTGAAAGATATTAGTGAAAGCGCCATAAGCTCGTTATTATTTTTTTATCTTTAGACTATAAGTTCGTAATTAAATCATTTTTTCCCTCAACTCGTCATATTTATATATAGTTAAAAAAGAGGGAAATGTATAAGACTAAAGTAAATAATATGTTTTTAGTTATATATTTTTATTTGTTGTATTTTTTCAAGGTAATATAAATTTCATCCTTGTAGAATGAAATGTAACCTTGCGTTTTTTTTTTGTTTTCTAAATTGACAGAATCTATATATATATATAAAATTTTTTGCAGACTTAATATCGTTAGGAATAGAACACAATGAAAAAAATTTCTCCAGCGTTTCTTATCAGTGTTATGACACAATCGAAAGGAAAAATTTAATTGCAATAAGCCCAAAAGAAATTCTTTTATATAACATCATAATATACATTTTTGTCATAAATTTTATAGAAATATTATTTTCTTAGAATTAATTGAATTTTTTTGATATCTCAATTCAAAATCCTCTTACTCAATTATTTGTAAATATTTTTCGGCACATAATACTCTTCCTACATAAATTTCTATCACACAGTCATACGGAGATTTAATAATATATGATTTAAAATAGAGAAACTACTTGAATTTAAAGTATTTTTTTCTTAACATTATCATAGAGCTTATGGTTCGAAATACCAGTAAAAAACTCATAGATTCTATCATAAATATATGATCATTATTCCATAGCACTTTAAAATAAAAAAAAAAAAAAAAAAGGTTTTCATAAGTTTAAACCACGTTTAAACTCGCTAATTATAATTATGTTAATGTCTCTGAGTAAATTTACGAAAAACATTCAATATAGTTCTCGAAAATTGCATAATAAATGCATATCTTGCTTGTTAAAATAATAAAAATATTTTTATTAATTATTTTCCTTTTTTATTTTGTTGCTTCTTTCTTTAATCATTAGTGCTTCACCCTTAAAAAAATTTAAAAATTTCAAATTCTGAATTTCAAATTCCTAATGTATTTTGTTAGTGTAATTTAATGTCAAAAAAAAGTTTTCGGGTGAACACTTTTTTTCACTTTTTTTCATAAATTTCAAATATTAATAACAAAGCTGCCAGAGTAGGATTTTCTTTCCCTAAATTTAGAGAATTTTATTATACTGGGGAAAAATTATGAACAAAAAATTATTGTGCAAAAAAATCTCAGGAAATTTGCGGAATTTTTTTCATCTGGCATGTCTTTTTTTTTTTAATTGACAATTAGAATGACAGAACTTGAATTTCAAATTTTTTTTTGTTGTTGTTAATTTCAAATACACGCTCTGAGGCGTGTATTTGAAATTCACAACAACAAAAAAAATTTGAAATTTTACACTAACAAAATACATTAGGAATTTGAAATTCAGAATTTGAAATTTTTAAATTTTTTTAAGGGTGAAGCACTATTGAATTTATAATAGTAGATTATTGTATATGTAAACTAAATTTGTTTTCTTAATTAAGAGTTCTGTATACACAAAAATCAATTGACACGAGTCAATACTTATATCACGAGACCGAAGGTCGAGTGATATAAATTGACAAGTGTCAATGTATTTTTGTGTAAATACAGAACGAGTTGTATAACAAATTTTGTTTACATATCCAATATACTGTTTTAATGCGTAGGGGACAGGTAGTTGCAAAGAGAGAACATTTTTTTTCTCATTTTTTCTCATTTTTTTTTTTGTGTTTGGCAGTGTTGAAATATTGTGAGAGATATTATGTTTGTTTAGGTATTACGTAATATTCAATACGAAACATCTAAATGATTTCATTATTTACGCTGATGCATCTAAATTTTTTCATTATATACGCTGATGCATCTAAATTTTTTCATTATTTACGCAGATGCATCTAAATGATTGCATGTGTATTGACGCATATAATACTCCATTTAGTGATCTAAATTCTATAGCACTAAATACAACATAACGATCCCCAACGCATTAAAATATTATATATATGAGAAAAAGCAGAAAAATAGTATAGAAGATTAATAATGAAGCTTTTAAGAACAAAAAAAAAACGCTAATAAAAGAATAATATTTTTCGATAAGAATTTTGGAATTAAAAGATTATATTGTTTTTATTAAAAATGATTAATGAAAACGTACAATCGATTTGCTTCTTTGTTTTTGTGTTTATTTTATATTATTTGAGTTGTGTGGTTTTATAAAAACAGAAGTGTATATTCAGGCGAATGACAAAAATAAAAAAAAAAAGGATTTAAGTGTATCTTTTTAATCCTAGAGACAACGACGACGACGACGTCAACAACATATATAGTAATTTATTTAAAAATAAAATATGAATGACAGAATTTTTATATAATGTATTGTACGTGTACGTTAATCCGATCAAATTAATAACCTCAAATTGAAATATTTTTTTTAAATTATAATAAAAAAATTAAAAATTAAAAATAATAATTTTTAATCCGATGAAAGTCAGAACGTTATATATAGACTATATTCATGGTTATCATGCAAAATCTAAATCCATTAAAATAAGTTATTACGATCTGAATTTAATGGATGTTTGATAAAGCGGAGACCATTTAAGAGATATTAATTAGATAAAATTTTCCATTCCGACATTGAAAATATACATTCTCAGTTATTATTAAGACAATTTTATTTTTCTTAATTTGGCCTAGGACTGGTATGCTATATATATTTTTAATCCGATGAAAGTCAGAACGTTATATATAGACTATATTCATGGTTATCATGCAAAATCTAGTTCCATTAAAATAAGTTATTACGATCTGAATTTAATGGATGTTTGATAAAGCGGAGACCATTTAAGAGATATTAATTTGATAAAATTTTCCATTCCGACATTGAAAATATACATTCTCAGTTATTATTAAGACAATTTTATTTTTCTTAATTTGGCCTAGGACTGGTATGCTATTGTGAAAATTACTTCATTACACCAATATACAGGTTTTCAATTTTTTCATTTCGCTGATATTAATATTTGAGTAAAGGAAAATATATTTCCAGAATCCTTGAAAGCAAAATTTCATTTCTTATAAATCATATTTTTGATAATCCTTAAAAGAAAAAAAAAAATTACAAATTCGTTGACATTTTCAATGTAATTCTAATGAGGTTTTTTTTAAAAATATTTTTATCTATTTTATTTTGATTATTATATCCATAAAATATGTTTTAACTCTACAAACCTATGTGTAGTAGAATTTTATTGGGTAAAATAACCAAAAAATACAAAAATAGTTGAATTTTCCTCAAAAAGTCGTTTATACCTACCTAAAAATATAATTTCATTTTATTCAGAATAAATTCATTTTAAATGAAAAACAAATTATAATAATAATAATATGAATAAATGACTGTGTGCATAATGTTGTCCTTGGCACAATTTATTTTTACGTAAATAATAATATTTTAATGCGCAGGGCTTCGGTAAGTTGTATTTACATTCGCAAATTTAGCTCGGTAAATGGTCCATTACATGCATCAATACACATGCAATTATAGAGGAATGTAAATTGTATTTACATTTCCCTGTGATGTAAATTGTGTTTACATTGCTCTATATTGTATTTACATTCTTCATTTTGAACTGCGTAATACTATAAACAAAAATAATATCACTCACACTCACAATATTTCAATACAGACAAATACAAAAAAAAAAAAAAAAAATTGCAAATGTATACCTCTCACATGCATCATATCAATGTCAAACAAAGCTTAGTTTATAATGCTAAAAATCTATATTTTCGCTCTGAGCTAATCTATATTTTCCTTCTGAGCAAACAAAAAAAAAAAAAAAAGAACCAATAAAAAAATACGCGGCTATTTTTTTTTTTCTAAAAAGCGGCCAGTCGATCAGTCGATGAATTTTCTTAACATGTGTTTCAATCTACTATTTTTAAAGGATCTTCGAACCTCTACTACTAAATTTTTAAACGAGTGTGGTTGGATTTTAGTACAAAAATTTAAACCACACTTCAAAAATTGCACTTATTTTTATTCAAAAAAACAAAATGAATAAAAATAGAACAATGGTAACCCTGAAAATATCTTTGTTGTCATTATAAAGTCTGCTGTCAATTGTCAAATGTCAAGTAAGAATTTTTTTTTCTTTTATCAACAAACGACGAAAATGGCAGCAACAAGGAGATTATTTATTGTAAATATAAATTATAATTATATAATTATTATTTGATTTTATTTTTAATTATAAAAAAAAATAATTATAAAATTATTATTATTTTTTTTAATAATTAAAAATAAAATTAAATAAAATTTAAGAAGACCATTAGTTCCTAAAATAATAAAAAAAAAAAATTAGTAATTTTTCTAAAAAAAAATTATTCGATTTTTTTTTTGCAAAAAAGAAAATGAATAATTTTTTTGGAAAAATTACTAATTTTTTTTTAATGTTTTAGGAATTAGCTGATCTTAAATCATCCGGTTTGAAATCATTTCGAGAAATAAATTTACTTCCGTATTAATTAAATTTTATTTCCTTGCTTCATTTTGAACTTTTTTGTTTATTTTTTTTCATTGTAAATGTATTGTTTTCAACTCCCTCTCCTATGCACATTAAAGCAGTATACAATACATGTTAATCAAATTTGTTATACAGCTCGTTGTGTATACACACAAACACATAAACACTCGTCAATATTATATCACTCGACCTTCGGTCTCGTGATATAAACATGACTCGTGTCTATGTGTGTATACACAACTCGCAAGAATAACAAATTTTCTTAACATGTATTGTAATCTACTATTTCTCAAAAAAATGATGGTAACATAATCATTAAAAAGTTTTCATAAATATTTAATACTTTATACCTTGTTTACACCAAAATGGAATCATACTTTAATCCTACTTTAATCCTATGATTCAAAACGTACGTTTACACCAAAAAAAGTGGGACTTATTTGACATTAAAAAAAATTAAAATTGTATTAGAAATTTAAAAATAAAAAATTGATGAAATTTATGATAAAATACTTACCTAAAAATCTAAAATAAATTATAAAAAAAAATAAAGTTTTCTTTTCTACTCAAATTCTGTTAAACATTAATTTAAAAAAAAAAATTAAATTTTTTTCCAAAATTTTAAATTGTTTTTGATTTTTGTTTTGTCAATAAAAATATTTTTTATTACAATCGACACGTCAAATTGTCACTTGTCACAAATTTTCATACAAACACAACTTCGTTTATTTTGCCACAATGATATTTAGTAATTTTTCTATGTTTTATTCCAATTTATTTTAATTCATCCCTGAAATTTTTCTCGGATTGGCCAATCCAACTTGCAATCCGAGAAAAATTTTTATATGAAAATGCGAGTTTCAATCAGGGATCTGTTCCAATCCGCTTTTAATCCCTTGGTGTAAACACCGTATTAGTGGGAAATATTATGATTCTTTTGAAACTATTTTAAATTCCTATGCAAAATAATGTGTGAAAAATATATTCTCTATCCTGAAATATATAAAAACATTCATATAAAAAATCATAAAGAAATACATCGATCTACTGTTGAACGTCAAGTTAGATTCTTTCATGTTGGATGAAACAGGGAAAGAAATTCATATAGCAAACATAAAAATTGATTTATATCATTTAAATTAAAAAAAAAAATTATACTCAGCACATCAAGACAGTTCAATCAAATTGATATTGTTTGTTTAGTTAACTTTAAATTGAAAATATTGTTTTTACAGTTGCACAGTGTCCAATTTTACCTTTTTTTTGGAATTTAATATTTTGTTATTTTTTTGTTTACAAAAATTATACAGAAAACGGCTTGTACGCCGCTAAAAATTTCAACATGAAGAGAAAATGCATTATTGGCTACCGCTATTTTTTCAAACTAAGTTTTTGCTGTACAGTTGAAATAAGCTAAGATTTCTGTTACTCTGGACTTCTGGAGTATTATTCTTACAAAATCCGTTATGAGGATAAAAAAAAATGTGTATGAATATGTTAGGTGTAATCAAATCTGAAGTTGAAAAATTATAAAATTCCAGAAAATAAAAAAAAAACTTTTTAAAAATCAAGAATAACGAAGCAAATTTACTTTTAAACTGAACTTCTAATATTCATAAATAACCGACCTCCAGCGGTGATGATAATTAAAAGAAACTTCATGAATTTCTAAAATTTTGATGGCGTACTAGTCTGTTTTTAAGAGTTTTCTAAGGGCTATAACTTTTGAACGTGCAATTATGAGTAAAAGTTTCGAAAAGATTTGAAATCCTGAGATCAAACTTCATATACCGGTGAAGAGATCTAGGTGAATCAAGGTGAATCAATGTGTTTTTAAGTCCATTTTATTTTCTCCATACAATTTGTATGGAGTAATTTTTTTATGTCCAACTTAAATTCAAATTTTGATGCCTTAGGCCTAAAGGCAGACCTACCAAAATTTGAAAAAGCTCTTTCTAGGTAATGAAAAAAAATATAATATTTCGAATTTTGAAAAATGCGATTAAATTCCAAAAAAAAAGGGAAAATTAGACACTGTGAGTTGCTGTAATTTTCCCCTTTTTTTCATCGGAGTTAAGTTAGAGGAAATTTCAAAAAATATTTTATTCTTATTAAGTAAGAATTTGAACGTTTAAATCCTATCAAATCTAAATAAATATATACACAAGTTTGAATACAGTATACTGCGCAGTGACATTTGTCCGCGATGAAATTTGTATGGAAATCTTCGCGGACAAATGTCATTTTACAAAATGACATTTGTCCGCGATTGTAAAATGACATTTGTCCGCCGCGGACAAATGTCTCCAAATGAGCGGACAAATGACATTTTGTAAAATGAGATTTTTCCGCGATTGAATTTTCAAACTTTAGCGGACAAATGTCATTTTGCAAAATGTCATTTGTCCGCGATTGATTTTTCAAATTTTTAGCGCACAAATGTCATTTTGCAAAATGTCATTTGTCCGCGATTGAAATTTTAAACTTTTAGCGGACAAATGCCATTTTGCAAAATGTCATTTGTCCGCGATTGATTTTTCAGATATTAAGCGGACAAATGTCATTTTTCAAAATGACATTTGTCCGCGGCGGACAAAGGTCATTTCGAATCGCGGACAAATGTCATTTTGATGTCCGCGATACAAAAACAAATCGCGGACAAATGTCCCGCGGACAAATGTCCAACCCCCCAGTATACTATGGATACTTAAATCAATTTTTCAAAAATATTTAAAGTTATATTAAATTAAAAATAAAATTCTCTCCATCGATGAATTTAATTGTTCAACATTTTCCCCAGAGTCAAAAACCTCTTATAACTATTATTTTCCAAATAGGTTGGAGCTCAATGGTCTTCTTACTATAATATTAAATTTTATTTATTATTTTTTTTTTTTCAAATTCTTAAACAACTATATATACATAAATTCCGTAAGTTTTTATCAAAATATAAATAAATATAACAATAAAGAGCGCGTTATCTGCTTTCATGTACAATATATGAGAAATATATGAGAAATATAACGTTAAAAAAAATTAAAATAAAATTAAGAATTGCATATTAACTTTCACCACTAAATCCCCAGGATATAAAAAATCAGATTTATTTTTAGTTGTTCACATGGTGTTGCGGGAATGTCCTATTTTCCAAAACAAATTGCTTTTATAGTTCATTACTGAAATATAACAATATTAAATAAAGTATGAAAATAAGGAATTTAGTATTTCAACAAAAGTACGAATAATTAAAAAAAAGTTTTAGTGTGTATTGATTTAAAAGAATTGGAAATATGTAAAAAACCTAAGGAATGACATAAAAAAAAGAGTTATTTACATGAGTAAAATTTATGCCTCAAATCCGAAATATTTTATTATTGGGGTGAAAGATATATTCGTAACGAAAAATTTAGTGATGTACTTTAACTACAATTTTATAAATTTCCTTTTATAAATAAATGCTTTATAATTAAAAAAACCCATAGTTCCATATTTTAAATTAGTTTTAATAAAGGTATTTCAATGTTTTGTTGTGTACCTATTGTATAATTTTAGAATATTATTTGAAAATTTTTGTACTGTACATCAGGTACAATTAAGTTGAAAACCATAATCCAAGTTTGTGAAATAAACTGAACAAAAATTTCATAAGCGTTCATCAATTTAATGAAAAAAGGTTTAATTTTCGAAAACTTTTAGATTCTTAATTTAGATTTTTTTTTTTTTCTTTATTTGAAAAAGCGTTTTTTTTTATTTGCTGAAAATGTTTTTTAAAATTTATTTCTAATTATTTGCCAAAATGCAAATCAAAAATGATTAAAATTATTTTTATTCAACACATATTACTTTTTTTGATATTATTAAAAAAGAAAATCCAATGAAAATCTTTCTTTCGAGAAATCTACCCATTTGAAAACATACGTTTCCCGTGATTTAACTCACGGGAATCGCATTTTTTAAAATGATATTTCAGTGCTCTAAAATAATATTTTTCAACAAATAAAATTTTGTTAAATAGTGCCTCAAAACTTCTTCAAATTTTTACTAATATTATTTTCACAAACTATCTTGGGGCTGTTGAAATTAAGTTATAAGTAGTTGAAAGCAAATTAAACGTACGGGAAAACCGTTTTGTGTGCGGGAAAATGATTATTTATACATACGTTGTAGTTATGTGGTCTGCTTACTTTTTATTTTATATTTCCCAAAATAATTATTTAATTAGTTAGTTCGGTATATTGAAAATTACATATTACAGAAATAAAACGTAAATTCCACTTTTTTTAAAAATTAAAAATTTGATAAAATTATTGTAAAATGTAATAACAAATTTTTTTGTTGTTTACTACAAAAAATTTTAGTCACCACAATTTTTATTGCTGACAGTCCTTATTGCTCATAGTCTTTTTATTCTGAAGTTCAATCTTTTGTCTCTATTTTTCTTTATTTTAAAAAAGGGTTTTGGTGTTTCCATATTGCAAAACATGTAAAAAGCTTCGCAAACTAATAGAACAAAAAGACAACTCTGATATTTAAATTGGAAAAAGTCTTTTTTTTCGTTTAAGTTTTTATTGCAAATATTATTAATATATATTGTGTTATTAATTGCTTAAATAATGAATTCGAATAAAAAACGAGGAAATTTAAGTGTTGGAGATCTAGAATTATTTTTCAGAATTTTCTTTTTATTTTACATTTACAAAAAGGAGCACATTATGTTGATTGCATTTTCGCCTTTTTCTTTAATTTTTTGTTTTGTTTAGTAGAAGAAAAAATAATAAAAAAAAATAATCTTCATAAATGTATAACTGAAAATTTAACAAGAAAACATGGAAAAATTATTTAAGTTGAAATAACTTGGTAAACATTCAATTTTTGTATACTTTAAAAGTGGAATTTTTTTTGGAAATATTCTTGATGTTCTTGTTTTAGTAATATCTATACATCATGGCTTTAGAATGTATTAATGGATGGAAATTCAAATGAATGCTGTATGTACTATTTCTTCTATAAAAGACTTTTATATTTTTTGAAGCTACAATTATAAAAATATTGATTGGTGCTTTTTTATACTATCTTTAAATTCACTAAGCTACGCACTTCGCTATGTTGAACATTCATTAATTTGAGAATTTCATCTATATCAACAGCAGAAAAAATTTGGGTTATCCGTAGCACATTATACGTGAGTTGAGCAAAAATAATAATTATATAATTATATGGATAAAAGGACTTCAATTTTAAAAAGAATAAACAGTTTTATGTTTTGAAGTTTATATATATAATAATAATATAAGAATACATTCTTAAACAACTTAAAAAAAAATTTAATATATATTATAAGAATACGTTCTTGTGAACGTAGAAGATAAAATCTATGGCTTTTTAATTTATCTATGGCAATTTTAATTTACAAAAGTTTTCATTTATGTCAATTTAATATCATTGTTTGAATTCGTGGTCTTGAAGAGTAGAGAGAACCCATTCAGTCATTATTTTATTAGTAATATAATATCAAATGCAGTTGTTGTTTTTATTTCTCAAATTATTTCTAATTGCTTGTTAATCGCAAATTTATTAAATACTCTACCTTTTAAAAAATCTTTAACTTTTTAAGGTGCTAATAAATAAGAAAAAATTTTCTTTTTCTTTTATAAAAGTAAGTGAAATTCCAAGAAGTTTTTTTTCTACGTAGTAGAACGTAAAAATCCTTCATTGTAATTCTATAAAAAAAAATATTTTTTTATTTAAAAAAAAATATGAATTTTATGATAAATTTGTTTTAAAAAAATTATTCACAGTTGAGATAATTTTTCAAAAAAAAGTAATAAAAGAACCTAAAAAAAGGACTGAATGCTTGAAAAAGGATTCATTAAGTAATAAAGAAACAAAACCTTTGGATATAATTAATGGTTTTTTTGTTGTTAATTTTATTATTTGAAAAATTTGCCAATACAAATTATTTATGTCAGTCTCTTGAGGTTTTCCTAGGGTTCTTCCAATCCCGAAGTGATATTAATGTACCTATCTCAGAAGGTAAAGAATTGGAAATGTTTTTTTTTTAATAATAATATCGTAGTCGATTCGGCGACATAATTTTATCGAATAAAAATTGTATTGTACTTAAAATGCCTATAACTGAAATCTTTAGCTTTGTCCAAGCAACAGCATAGGTGTAGAATTTTGTCGAAATCATATAACTTTGGCATAATACTTAAGAACATCGACGTCGAATTGTCGAACATAGTTGGAAAAAGAGGATATTAAAAATTATATAAACTTATGCTTTTCTAAGACTTTCTAAAAAAACTTCATTAATCTGCACCTAATTGACCATAATTAAGTTAAATATGAAACCACATGTGAAAAGAAAAACCATTAGATAAAATCATTTCTATTTAAACATTAAAAAAAATTAAATATAAATAAATAAATATAAAAAAAAAAAATAATAATGCCAATCAATCATTCTTATAATCATAATTGAATTATCCTTACATTCATGTGGTCGAAAAAATTTAAGTCCTTAAGGGTAAAATATTAAAATACATATTTTGTTTTTCATTATCTCTAAAATCTGACATAACTCAAAGAAATTATATTTATTATCATTAAAAGCATAATATTCTCCCATCCAAATATATGATGAATGAGTAACCGGATATATATTAAATTGTAAATTGTTGTGAATAATTTAGAATTAGTTTCTATGTGAAAAAATAAAATAAAATTTGTACAGTTCATCTGCCAGGCTCACTAAAGCCTTCATACCCTTCTTAACCTTAAAGAAAAGATATGGTCTAAAAAGGATTCACATTCATTATACAATTCTATTCTATATAGCTCTAAGAAACTTCTAGTTCATGAAAGTTAATTTTAAGACTATTGTGCACTAGTTCTCCAACCATAAACACAAAATAATATACAATTTAATACAGTTCTAATTTGATTATAATGATTTGAATGTTTGGGAAATATGATGTGTAAAAAGAATTGGGTAAAAATCTAGAAAAAGAAAATGATAAAATTTCACTCAAAAATTTGAATAAACAAATTTTATTATTATTTATAATCATATTTCGAAAAGCTTTCAAAATTATTGTGTAAACATTCAAAATATGGTTTTTGAAGGGATCACAATTTGAAGTATTATTATTATTTTTTGTTTTAAATCTTTCATCAAATGAAATTTGGTTTTTTTTTTTAAATAATGAATTTATCTTTTTATCTTAGAGATATGATATTATATAGAAATTGAAGTATATATTTTTCTCTTGAAATAACAACACGTGCTGTAAGGACTTGAGTTTTCGTTTAAAGTTCTTGAAAATTACTAAAAAAAAAAAAATATTCGTTTATATGAACGTTGTTACGGATTTATTAGGAGAAATAATTGAAATGTAGATATAACAAATTTGTGACACCATGTTGTGCCATTTGTTACAGAACTATTAGGAGAGTTTAAAAACAAACTTCTGGTATTGGGTACCATCCATTTGTTAGGTAACGAAATTAGGGTTGTGTAAAAGTATTTAGTTCAAAAAAAAAGAACCACCGAGATCTTAACATAGAAATTTATGCCAAGTGAAATTTGCTATAGTAAAGATTAATAAAATAACTTTACTAGCTAAAATATATCTGGTGCCGAGTCCACTGTCTAAGACATCCTGTTCACAGGCCGGGTCTAAGCTCGTCGTTGGGTGGGTACGCGACAGTGAACACCAGAGTGTCCATAACAAAATTTTAGGATGTCATGTTTGGAAGAAGGTAAAATTTGAGATAGAAAAAGAAAGATATTTCAAGAAACCCCGACCAAGTCTAAAAAAAAATTACACCTAAATGACTACGACGTCATTCTTCAGCTTGTGGCTATGGCCACCTATTGCTGGACCTTACATCAGCATTTCTTTTTTTCCGCTAGGACCTATGAGAAAGATTTAATGAAACATAATTTTTTTTTTACTTTAAAATTACATAGTATTTATTTATAAAAAAATAATTTTTAGAAATTTAAAAGTACCCTACGATTGTGAAAATTTATAAAAACTAATCTAATTATTTTTGACATATAAAGAATTTTTCTTACAATTATAATTATTTGTCTTTATATTTAAACATAAATGTCTTATATGATAAAGAAATTTTAAAATTTTTCTGTTAGGTTTGCATATTTTTTTTTTGCTAGATGCTTTGATGATCAAATTTTTGAACTGTCTTCCGTGTCTTCTTGTTTTCAAATCTTTCAGTTTTTCAATCAATAAAACATCTTTCAGTTTTTCAATCAGTAAAACATCTTTCAGTCTTTCAGTTTTTCAATCAGTATCTTTCAGTTTTTCAATCAGTAAAACATCTTTCAGTTTTTCAATCAGTATCAAATTTTTTAAAGAAAAATAAAAATATATAAAAAAAAATTTATTAAAACCAATTCTTTAAGTTTTGAAGAAGTGAAAATATTTTTTTTTTTAGTTTTTAGTTGCAGAGATATAGCTTGATTTCCCTCTACTAGCCTAGGATTACCAGATGTACTTCTTTGGGAAGCACTGTACTACGTTTTTATTCATAAATGTTTGTTTTGCATATTTTTTTAAAGTCATATTAGTTATAAAATGAAATTTATTTTTATTTTAAAAAAATTATGAATCTTTGTTCGTTTAATTTTGGTTTTTAAACTTAAAATATTAGCTTTTCTCGCAAAGTTTGTAGAATCGCAATTTCTGCATGTGTCACATCATTAGCTTCACACCAATTTAAATTGAACAGCTTCAGTGTATTTTATTGCGCCTACTTAGCTTTGTTTAAGTTTTAACCAGAAAAGAATAAAAATTTGTTATGTCGGATGCTAAAATTTCTATACATTCGCTATTAATATAAAAAATTTCATTGTATGTTATATGGAATATTCGCAGGGTTGCCAAATGAAGTTTGTTAAATTTCCCAAAAGAAAATTAAAAATGCTCAAATTCGAGATAAAATACTCAAAAAAAATTGTTTTGTTGAAAAATTTAAAACTTTAATTATCCACAATTTTGCTTCTGATTGTTGACTTTTTTTTTTTTTTTTTTTTTTTTTTTTTTTCTGGCAAGCCTAATCATTATTATTAAAAAAAAACTAATTCCTATCTATGGCTATTGAGGTAAGCCAAGCTATATTTATATGGACATATAATTTTTTGGATTGCAGCAGATGCCTAGTGACATCTCCTGACCGACCGGATGGAGCATTATTGATCAGTTTTACTCGAAGCTTATCTCAACCGGGTACCGCACGGTTTGGTTGAGATAAGGAACGATCAATAACGTCCGTCCACTTATGACTGTGCTCCTCTGTCACTGTCAATGGATACAAAATCATGATTGCTCAGTGATTTTGCCTCCACGCCAGTGGCAGGTGAGCCAGTCATAAAACCACAACGTAGTATGGATCCTCCCGTAGGAGCATCCATGTGGTAATCGGTATATCTTAGCTTCGGATTCTTGGATAGGCCCAAGAATCCTCCACTAAGATTGGGATTTTGGTTGTTATTAGAGCTAGCATTAAATTGCTCCGCTCTAATAACAATCCACTACAGTTGTTGTCCTTGGCCAGTAAAATAAATTTACTTGGTCTCGGACGCACAACTGTAGTACCTAAAGAAAACAAGGAAGAGTTATCCTCAGTTGTTCTGTCTTGGCTGATGTTGTACATCCTGCCAAAACTGAACAACCGAAGCAAAGAATGAGTTTTCTCTATTTCTTTTACCTTTCAGTTTTTCAATCAGTATGAAATTGCTATTGGAAATGCATTTCTTTTTATATGTTTTTTAAAAAACCAGTCCAACAACAACTTCACACAAAACAAAGAAAAACCCAGAATTGGAATTAGTAATGAATTCTAATGGTTTTAATATTATCAAAAAACAATATTATCAAAAAAACAATTAAAATTTGATCCTTTCTTTTTTTTTCCTTTTTTTTTTTTCCAAAATATGTTAGTCATATTATGCATGTTTTTTTTTTTTCTTTTTATTTATTACAAAAACATCAAATGATACTGTACTTAATATAATATAAACGTTACTGTACTTAATATAATATAAAAGATACTGTACTTAACATAATATAAAAGATAAAGCACTTAATTAAGGTAAAGAAATTTTAAACATTTGGAAAAAAAAACTAATTTTAGTTTATTAGGGGTCTTTAAAGGATTTAAGGTCATAAAAAAAAAATTCATAAGTAATTTTTTTTTTCTTTTTTTTTTCTTTTTTTTTTTTGAAAAATATTAAAAAAATGTGAAAAGAATTTGTTCAGTTATAAAACGCTATTCAAACTTCACGGTAACAAAATAGGTTCAATTACACTCGTCGAAGGCGGTGAATTGAAGCTAGAAAACCAGTGAAGTAAGGGTCTGAAGTAATAACTGACAGCTAGAAATATTTTCAGTTGGGGCTTGAAGCCGATCCTGAGATAAAGAGTCTCATGTTCTATCGACTGAGTTAGCCGGGCAAACAGATCAAATTTCGTGTTATTATGTATATATATCTGTATATGTTATGGATGTATTACTTATCAATTTACTAATTTTGATTTTCTTACAAAAATTTTGTATCATTGTGAATTATAATTTTTAATCTTAAAACTAAACATATTCACCAATATTATTAATATTATTTTTTTTTTTTTTTTTTTTTATGCATTTTTTTTTTTTTTTTTTTTTTTTTTTTTTATATTTATTAATTTTTCTAATAATAAAATTGTAATATTTCATAAGCATATTTTTATAAAATATAGTAGCAATTTTGTATAAAAAAAAATTCTGTTCATTACATAATTTGTATATTAATTAAAACATATATATATATATTTTCTCTTTAAGAACAAGAAAAATAAATTTTTTTGTTTTGTTTTATTATTTTGAAATTTTTCTTTCTCAGCTATCAGATTTCCTTTTCTTTCCTAAAATCAAACTTTCAGATCTTTGGCGTGATATCTACCTATAGAGTTTTTACCTGCTAAGTCTTTTACTTCATATATGCTATTTCCAATTATTTTTAATACTATACATGGAATGAACTTCTTCCCCAACTTAGCATTGAAGTGTTTGCTAAAATCGCTTTGAGCAAAATTTCTCCTGTAGACTGTTTGACCTATTTTATATTTCACGTTTTTGCACTTTCTATTATATAACTTTCTGCCTTTCTCTTTAGCTTTCTCTAAATTATTCCGCACTATGTCTTTTATGATTTGGAACGATCCGGGCGGGGGTAGTATTTCTACATCTTCTCCATCTATCATATGCATTTTCCTGAGTAATTTAAAGGAGCTACCATGTGTGATCATTTGTTGTCCGAATAGAACGTAGTATGGTGACATTCCAGTTGATTCGTGTACTGTAGCCCTAAGAGCAGTGCTTATACTATCTAAGTCACCATCCCAGTTATACTGTTGATCATCTATATATGCTCTTATTGCGTTTAAGATTGACCCATTTACCCTTTCACTTGCATTTGCTTGTGGTGCGTAGAAAGCAGTTAATTTATGTTCGATGCCGTAATTTTTTAGATATGCTTCGAAATCTTTTGCAACTAACGGTGTCCCATTGTCACTCAAAATGCTTTCTGGACATCCAAATAAGCTAACGGCTTCATCCAGTACTTTAATTGCGTTCGCTGTAGTGGCTTTGCGTAATGGGCGAATAATAACGTATTTAGAGAATGAATCGAGTATTATAAAAATGCAAGTATTTCCCGATCTAGACCTTGGATATGGGCCTAAAAAGTCTATGTATAGATTTTGGAATGGGCGTGATGGTATTGGCTTATTTCCCATGGGGGGTCTAAGGATCTGATTACTAGGTTTTGTTTCTTTACAAATGTTGCAGCTTTGAATGTATCTCTTTACATCTGAAAACATTTGAGGCCAGTAGTATTTTGTTCTAATTTTATAGAGGGTTTTTCCAAGTCCGCCATGTGCTGAGTGTGGAGGGTCATGATTATTTTTAATCACCTCATTTACTAGCTCTTCCGGAATCCAAAGTCTCCATAGGTTGCATTCTGACACTTCTTGGTCTTTTCTAAATTCCACTCTTTTGAATACTTTATTTTCAACTATTTGAAGATCCGGAAGCCTATCTTTATTATCTATTACTGCTTCACGAATTTCTTTATATTTATCTGATTCAAAGGCTTCTGATTCTAAATCTAAGTCTGGACACCTTAAAGCAATTTCTTCCATTCCAAAAGATCGTGAAAGTGAATCTGCTACTACATTCTTTTTCCCTGATCTGTGTTGAATGTCGAATTCAAACGCTTGTAGCTTTAGTGACCACCTAAAAAGCTTTCCGTGGTGATCTTTACAAGTCATTAGCCACTTGAGTGCTGCACAATCAGTTAATACTGTGAATTTGACGCCTTCTACATACATTCGAAACTTCCTTATCGCTTCGACAACTGCAAAACATTCTTGTTCTGTAGCTGCCCACCGAGCTTGTGTTTCGTTGAATTTTTTCGACATGTATGCTACAGGGTGTTCGTTTTTTTCAGAATCTAATTGGAAAATCACTGCTCCAATGCCGGATTGGCTGGCATCGGTTTGTATAAAGAAAGGCTTGTCGTAATTAGGGGGAGCTAACACGGGTTCCGAAATTAAGATTTCCTTAATTTTCGTGAAAGCTTCTCTTGCCCGTTCAGTGAAAATGAATTTATTACCGCTGTTTTTAATTTGTAAGCAATCTGTAATAGGTGAAACTATTGTGGAATAACCTTGTATTAAACGTTGAAACCATCCTGTCATTCCTAAGAAACGTCTGGTTTGTTTCAAAGATTTTGGTTCAGGATATTCAGAAATTGCAGTTATTTTTCCTGGATCTGGCTTCGTACCATTTGCGCCTATGACATATCCCAAGTATTTGATTTCTTTCATGAAGAATTTTGATTTTTCAACATTTATGGTCAAGTTGGCTTTTCTCAGAGCAATTGCAACTTCTTTTAAGAGTTGGAAGTGACGTTCTTTAGTCTCAGTTGCTACCATTAAGTCATCTAAGTAGACTTTTATTTCCTCCTTTAAGTGTTGCGGAATTACCTTGTCCATTAATCTGCACATTCGCTGAGATGCATTACAGAGTCCGAACGGCATGCGGGTGTATTGATATAGAGGTCTACCAGGGATAGCGAAAGTAGTTTTCTCTCGAGACTCCTTTTCAAGCGGAATCTGCCAAAATGCATCTTTTAAATCTATGCTGCTGATATATTTCGTTTTGTCAATTCGTGCTAGAAGTCCTTGTATATTCGGCAGAGGATACGCATCTTTCTTTGTTAGATCATTCACTTTTCTTGAATCTAAACACAGACGGTTTTTCCCTGGTTTCCTTACAAGTACTACTGGTGATGTCCATGCACTGTTGCTTTCTTCGATCACGCCCATTTCTAACATTTTGTCTACTTCAGCATACATTAGCTTTTGAATGGCAGGGGAGAATGGATAATGTTTTTGCTTCACTGGCTCACTGTCTCCTGTGTCTATTATATGTTGTTCCAAACTTGTGCACCCTAATCCTTCTACGGTGTATGAAGGAAACATTCTTTTAATTGCTTCAAGTTCTAATTGTTCATTAGAGTCTAATTTGTGAATGTTCAGGTCTATTTCTGAGATTTCGGACACTAGATTAAAAATTTGGGGTGCTAGTTTGAAATTTGTCCAGAAATTTACTCCAAGATAAAGTTCTTGGGATAGTTTAGGTACCACGTGAATTTTCAAAACTTTTGAAATCTTATTAAAGAGTATGGGTACTAAAATATATCCTATTATTTCTGTTTTAGTACCCGAAGCAGTTATGACTGATTCTTTTATTCTATGTATTTTGAAATCAGTATTTTCTCTTATCCATTTTTGATCTTTTCCTAAACACGAAATAGATGCACCAGAATCCAATAATCCCTTTAATGATTTTTGTCCAATTTTGATTTTCACATAAGGTCTATTGTCGTTAGGAAGTTTTATAACTGATGACAGAATTTTTCTCTTATCTTCCTTCACTCCTCTATAATATTGATTTTCTCTTATAGATTTCTCTTTACGTTTTTTTGATTGTATTATTTTATTAACGTTTAGCCTCATCTCGCTGACATTTTTAAACGGAACAATTTCAGCTCTCTTCCTATCATATCTTTGCTTTCTAATATGATAGGGGGGCCAATGTTTTTTCTCTTTTACTGGAGTTTCCTCTTCTTTAGTCCTTTTTAATATTTGAACCACTTTTAATTCTTCGCTTTCTTTTATATAAGGTTCTTTTATTAATTTTTCGTTTCTCTCTTGATTAGATTCCTTTGTCAAATCCTGGTTGTTATCAATATTGTTCTTTGTTATTTCAATTTTTTGGCCTATTTCACAATCTGCAGATGGCCTCACCACAGATTGTGAATCTAGTTTCCCGACTGGAAACGAATTGATTTATGGCAGTTTTTGCATGTGGGAGCCACTTCTTTGCGCATCCCGCATTTATAACAGAAAATTCTTCTGAAATCTGCTGGGCAATCCATGAATGCATGGCCTGGTTCTTCGCAGTTCCAACAGCGTAAATTATTTTCTGGTGTTGCAGATCTTGATTGTTGTTGCTTTGGTTTAGATGGTTCTTCGTACCTTTTCTTGGCATTGCCAGACATAAAATAAGGCTGTTTATTAGTATTTTGCACAGCTTCGACTTCATAATTGTCATAATAATTGTCGTTATATTCATGGTCATTGTAATTATTTTCATTATAAATTTCCTGTACTCTATACCTGTTCCGGTCGTAGCCTGGTCTTGAGTAATTATACTCTTCTTGATCTGACCGACTTGGTGCTTTAGCTTCTTTGCTGTTGTCAAGCATCCTGAACTTCGATCTCAATGTTGTAAGATCTCTTATCTCTACTGCTCGGAGTGGCTCTTTGTACTCTCTTTTAGCATTTTGTTTAATTCTATTAGTTAACCGCATTTCACTCAATGGCTCTTCTAGTTTCTGATTTAACGCTGTCATGGCTTGTATATATTCCCGCCAAGTTTCTCCCATTTTCTGTTTTCTATTGAGTAGTTCTGTTATTTTGAAATCTTCTTCAAGAGCTTCAGCGTACTCATTTATCAGAGCTGAACTAAATGTTCTCCAGGTCGTAGTATTTTTGTCATTCGACCTGAAATATGAGAAATACCATCTCTTTACTGTCGGGTCTAGAAGTTGGTGGAAATTTGCTATTAGAATTTTTTCAGATATATTCTGGTCAATTCGTTGATTATCGACATCCTTTACGAAGTTCTCTACTTCGTCCCCGTTAAAGAAAAGTCCGAATCTTTTCTTAAGATCAAGCTCTCTGGTATATCTTGGTTGTATATGGTAATCATGTCTTTCTCTTTGTTGTTGTTGATGTTGATTATTTGGTATGCGCTCGGTAAATCTGTTTGGTGGAGTCGAGTCTCTTGCTCTAGTGCTTGAGCGGACATATCTTGACTGTTCTCTTTCAATGGAACTCTCTGGGGTTGGAAAACGAGAACTTCCGCTATCAGAGTTTACTGCTTCTTTCTGTCTTGACTGACGTTCGGTAACGAGCGGCTCTATTTTTTTGTCCAATTTATCTATCATGGCTAGTAAGCTAGCCATTGCGTTCTTATCTTCTTTTTCAGGTTTTCCATTTGCCGTATTCCCTGGTTGATTCTGCTGTGCGGGGAATCTTAAATTTCTTTCGGTTTCGCTGGTTTTCTCTTTACATGCTTTTGAGGGTGGATTTGGTCCTTTGTTGATGTGGCCGATCTTGTGGTGCATTTTAATTCCCTGTATTCCTAATCCTTCTATTTCTAAGGTATTCTTTCGACTTCCCGGAGGGAAACTGCTTTTCGAGAATCCTGTTACTCCTTGTTCTATCTGTGCCTGATTTCTGTGTGCCCATTTTTCTCTGAATCTTCTTAAATCTTCTAGGTCTTTATAAGTCGTCCATTCTGCATCTGCTGGTGTTTCGCGACCGCTTATCGTCTTTTTAGCTGCTCCTGTTTTCTTCCTTTCATCACCATCTTCGGTTTTTGAAATAGCAAGGTCTCTAAAAGAACTTGTAAGCTCTTCATTGTCGTCTACTCTGGCTGCTGCTCGTGCAGGTATTTCACTCTTCTGCTGTTCTCTTTCTATTATATTATTTAGTTCGACTAATATTATTTCAGACATTGATTTTATTTCCGTTATTATATTTGATATCTTTTGATTTTCATTTTTATTTTCAGTGACTATTTCCATAAGTCGGTATTTATGGTGTGTTAGCCTGCTCGAAAAAGGTAATAAAGTTGTAAGGCTTGGTACTGACAGTGCTGTTTTTGCCTGTTCTACCACTTTCTTTGCTGCCATTATTATTTTTTTGATCTCATCATCAGAGAGAGAAAGGAGGTTTTTCGTCAAGAACCTTGCTTGCGGATTTTTTGTCTCGCGTGCTAAACACTCTTTTAATTCTTCGAATGAATTAAGGTCTGAAAAGGGAATCTGATTTCTAATATATTCGTATTCCAATTCATTTATTTCTAAGTGTTCCGGCACTATATATAAGTTTTCATCTGACATGATTTTTATTTCTTAATTTTCTTGTTCCTAACAAAAATTTTTGTAAATTTTCAAAAAAGTAAAATCAAAATAGATATGTAAGTTGAATAAAATGTGAAATAAAATATAACTATATGTTTCTTAATAAATTTAAAACAACTTTCAAGAATATTATGTTAATAAATCTTTGTTTGTTTTGTTATTTGTGTTTTTTTTTTTATTTTTTATTTTAAATTTGGTCCTTTTGGTTAACAGAAATGCTTGATGTAAAGTAAATATAAAAAAATGAATAGATAGTAAAACAATTAGAGAAGGATAAAAAAAAATAAACTTAGTAAGCTCTATCTTTAGTAAAAGGTGGATAGTTTATAAACAGAAAATTTTTGTTTTATTTTGCCTGTTCACCCCAGCATGTACAGTGTAGCCCATGACTACATTTTCTACTGCACTCACACTGCAAGGTGAAAAGACGAAACGCCACTGTACTTGTGGAACAAGTACTGAAAATCAAAATCGCAGCATGTACAGTGTAGACTGTGCCTACATTTTAAACTGCACTCACACTGTACGATGTTGATCTTCTTTTATGAAGAAAAAGATTGTTACAATTATCCTAAAACTATTTTCCCAGCATGTACAGTGTAGCCCGTGCCTACATTTTATACTGCACTCACACTGCAAGAAAAGTTAAAGGAGAACTGTATTATGTTAGAATTAATAAAAAAAAAGTTTGATAGTTTAGAGTAAAGATAATAAATTTTTTCAGAAAAATTTCACCTCAGCATGTACAGTGTAGACTGTGCCTACTTTTCTACTGCACTCACACTGTAAGGTGAGAAGTTTCTTCAAATATTATAAGGAAAATATTTTTATAGAGCTAATATTTTGACTTGGGGTTTCTAAAATATGTAGTGTAAAAATTACTAAAATTACTAAAATGCTATATTTTTTTTCTTTTTTTTTTTTTTAAAAACATAGTTTAAAAAAAAAAATCATTGTGTAAGGTCTTCACCTTACAAGTTTTCAAAGAGCAGAGACTCGAAAGTCTTGCTACTCTTTGTTAGGGTAGGACTCATAGTCTTACCACGTTGGGCGCCATTTGTTACGGATTTATTAGGAGAAATAATTGAAATGTAGATATAACAAATTTGTGACACCATGTTGTGCCATTTGTTACAGAACTATTAGGAGAGTTTAAAAACAAACTTCTGGTATTGGGTACCATCCATTTGTTAGGTAACGAAATTAGGGTTGTGTAAAAGTATTTAGTTCAAAAAAAAAGAACCACCGAGATCTTAACATAGAAATTTATGCCAAGTGAAATTTGCTATAGTAAAGATTAATAAAATAACTTTACTAGCTAAAATATATCTGGTGCCGAGTCCACTGTCTAAGACATCCTGTTCACAGGCCGGGTCTAAGCTCGTCGTTGGGTGGGTACGCGACAGTGAACACCAGAGTGTCCATAACAAAATTTTAGGATGTCATGTTTGGAAGAAGGTAAAATTTGAGATAGAAAAAGAAAGATATTTCAAGAAACCCCGACCAAGTCTAAAAAAAAATTACACCTAAATGACTACGACGTCATTCTTCAGCTTGTGGCTATGGCCACCTATTGCTGGACCTTACATCAGCATTTCTTTTTTTCCGCTAGGACCTATGAGAAAGATTTAATGAAACATAATTTTTTTTTTACTTTAAAATTACATAGTATTTATTTATAAAAAAATAATTTTTAGAAATTTAAAAGTACCCTACGATTGTGAAAATTTATAAAAACTAATCTAATTATTTTTGACATATAAAGAATTTTTCTTACAATTATAATTATTTGTCTTTATATTTAAACATAAATGTCTTATATGATAAAGAAATTTTAAAATTTTTCTGTTAGGTTTGCATATTTTTTTTTTGCTAGATGCTTTGATGATCAAATTTTTGAACTGTCTTCCGTGTCTTCTTGTTTTCAAATCTTTCAGTTTTTCAATCAATAAAACATCTTTCAGTTTTTCAATCAGTAAAACATCTTTCAGTCTTTCAGTTTTTCAATCAGTATCTTTCAGTTTTTCAATCAGTAAAACATCTTTCAGTTTTTCAATCAGTATCAAATTTTTTAAAGAAAAATAAAAATATATAAAAAAAAATTTATTAAAACCAATTCTTTAAGTTTTGAAGAAGTGAAAATATTTTTTTTTTTAGTTTTTAGTTGCAGAGATATAGCTTGATTTCCCTCTACTAGCCTAGGATTACCAGATGTACTTCTTTGGGAAGCACTGTACTACGTTTTTATTCATAAATGTTTGTTTTGCATATTTTTTTAAAGTCATATTAGTTATAAAATGAAATTTATTTTTATTTTAAAAAAATTATGAATCTTTGTTCGTTTAATTTTGGTTTTTAAACTTAAAATATTAGCTTTTCTCGCAAAGTTTGTAGAATCGCAATTTCTGCATGTGTCACATCATTAGCTTCACACCAATTTAAATTGAACAGCTTCAGTGTATTTTATTGCGCCTACTTAGCTTTGTTTAAGTTTTAACCAGAAAAGAATAAAAATTTGTTATGTCGGATGCTAAAATTTCTATACATTCGCTATTAATATAAAAAATTTCATTGTATGTTATATGGAATATTCGCAGGGTTGCCAAATGAAGTTTGTTAAATTTCCCAAAAGAAAATTAAAAATGCTCAAATTCGAGATAAAATACTCAAAAAAAATTGTTTTGTTGAAAAATTTAAAACTTTAATTATCCACACTTTTGCTTCTGATTGTTGACTTTTTTTTTTTTTTTTTTTTTTTTTTTTTTTCTGGCAAGCCTAATCATTATTATTAAAAAAAAACTAATTCCTATCTATGGCTATTGAGGTAAGCCAAGCTATATTTATATGGACATATAAATTTTTGGATTGCAGCAGATGCCTAGTGACATCTCCTGACCGACCGGATGGAGCATTATTGATCAGTTTTACTCGAAGCTTATCTCAACCGGGTACCGCACGGTTTGGTTGAGATAAGGAACGATCAATAACGTCCGTCCACTTATGACTGTGCTCCTCTGTCACTGTCAATGGATACAAAATCATGATTGCTCAGTGATTTTGCCTCCACGCCAGTGGCAGGTGAGCCAGTCATAAAACCACAACGTAGTATGGATCCTCCCGTAGGAGCATCCATGTGGTAATCGGTATATCTTAGCTTCGGATTCTTGGATAGGCCCAAGAATCCTCCACTAAGATTGGGATTTTGGTTGTTATTAGAGCTAGCATTAAATTGCTCCGCTCTAATAACAATCCACTACAGTTGTTGTCCTTGGCCAGTAAAATAAATTTACTTGGTCTCGGACGCACAACTGTAGTACCTAAAGAAAACAAGGAAGAGTTATCCTCAGTTGTTCTGTCTTGGCTGATGTTGTACATCCTGCCAAAACTGAACAACCGAAGCAAAGAATGAGTTTTCTCTATTTCTTTTACCTTTCAGTTTTTCAATCAGTATGAAATTGCTATTGGAAATGCATTTCTTTTTATATGTTTTTTAAAAAACCAGTCCAACAACAACTTCACACAAAACAAAGAAAAACCCAGAATTGGAATTAGTAATGAATTCTAATGGTTTTAATATTATCAAAAAACAATATTATCAAAAAAACAATTAAAATTTGATCCTTTCTTTTTTTTTCCTTTTTTTTTTTTCCAAAATATGTTAGTCATATTATGCATGTTTTTTTTTTTTCTTTTTATTTATTACAAAAACATCAAATGATACTGTACTTAATATAATATAAACGTTACTGTACTTAATATAATATAAAAGATACTGTACTTAACATAATATAAAAGATAAAGCACTTAATTAAGGTAAAGAAATTTTAAACATTTGGAAAAAAAAACTAATTTTAGTTTATTAGGGGTCTTTAAAGGATTTAAGGTCATAAAAAAAAAATTCATAAGTAATTTTTTTTTTCTTTTTTTTTTCTTTTTTTTTTTTGAAAAATATTAAAAAAATGTGAAAAGAATTTGTTCAGTTATAAAACGCTATTCAAACTTCACGGTAACAACGTGACAAATATTTTGTGTTTATTGAGATGAAAAAATGGGCAATCGTGTTAAATAAAATTTATAAAATATATTTTAGTTATTTGTTTTAGTAATAAAAAAAAAAATTCTAAATCAATAATGTAGTTTAGTAGACTTTAATTATGCTTTTGTAAATTTCTAAACGCAAATCTTAATGATCTATCTGATCATGAATATTTCATACTAAGAAGTTGTTAGAATTTCGATAAACCTAAATTTTAAAAATAATCTTCAAAGATATAAATTAATTTTCTTAGTTTAAAACAAAACTAATGGAATATCAAAATTAAGTAACAAAAATTTTCTCTTTATATTTTATGTGTTTTCATATAAATATTAGACAAAAAGAATTTTATATTGGCAATTTTTATAATGGTCATCATCATAACATTTATTGGCCATATACAATAAATTTTATGTAATGTAATTTGTCGCATTATGATGCTGTGCGGAAAACCATAGAAAAAAAGAACAACCGACAAACATACAACATTCCTGGATATGTTCTTTTGTGAACATTATTGAAATCTAAAACACATAACTGAATATTGAATAATAATATTTTTGTGGTAATGGTAATGATGGCTTGTAGTAAAGAATCTACTAGAAGAAGAGAAACAACATTTTGTTTTTACCATTTATTTGTTACATTTCATTATCTTTCTAAAAACTCGAATAACCAATTCAACTAAGAGTTTCCTATATAAAGAAACCCAAAAGCTTATAATATTTAATCTGTAAGAATTTTTTGAAAAAAACCCAAAAAAAATATATAATTTTATTAAAGAGGATATTTTCCAAAGCTTGTTCCAAAGAAAAAAGTACAAAAATTTAGTTAAATTATTTGCATAATTTGGAGATTTTCAATAAAATTTTATTTCCTTGTTTACTTTAAAATTGATATCTACAAAAATATCATTCAATGCCATTTCGAATATTTCCATGATATTGTTTTTTTTTGCCTCTCATCTTAACGAAATCATCATTGCATGAACGAATTTTCATTTTAAATTTCATTCATTGTTGATTTTTGGAACGTAGTTCCTTATCAGACGATCTTGTGGAAAAATTTATTAAAAATTTTAACACTAAGTGTCGCTAACATATGATAAACAAAAAAAAAAAGTTAAAATTTTTTTTTTTTTTTTTATATTTTGAATTTTTTTAAAATTGAATTTGAATGTTTAATTTAATTTAATTTTAAATATTTGTTTTTTTTGTTTAAGATAAAACAAAACAAAATAAATTTTCTTATTATTATACGATATTTTTTTATTTTTTAAAGCTTTTTTTTTTGGATCTTTTTTTTCTCTTTCCAATTGGAAGTTTGAAATTGGATATTTGTTTCGCTTTTTATTGTTGTTTTGTCGCTTAGTGCAAAACAGTGGTTGACTTTATTATGCTACAATGAAAATTTATTAAAATGCATACAGATTGATTAGGCATACACCGTCGTACGAATGAAATGAGAACTAACTTAGAAACTGGATTTTTTCATACAGAAAGAAAACTAACTAATAGCCTTTCCAAACTTATTTTCTTATAATCTTATGATACATTAAAGAAATCCGTTCGTGCTATAAAAAAAATGTAGGTATTTAAATATTTTTTAGTTATTTTAATAAATATTGTGTTCTTTGGTTTGCATTAATAATTAATGGAAATAAAACAAAAAGAATAGTAAACATCCAATGAAATTTATAAAATTAAAATCAAAAATTCTATCAAAGTTATCTATCAATATTATCTGTACAAAATAATTCCGATGTTTCACATCTATGAAACGTTCCGCCGGCTCTTGTGTTTTTTATTGAACTTTGTATGAAAATTGATAAACTTAAATTTTATTTCAATTTATAAAAAATATTTAGAAAATATTAATTTTTTATTATTAACTAATTAATATTTTATAGTTCAAATAAAATTTAGATTTTCATACTAATTTCAATGTAAATAAAAATCTTGTATAATTTTGTCAGTATTATTTTGCCAATATAAAGGCGCTATTCGGTACCTAGGCAAGTCAAGTCGTCTGCCGGCGTTAGATATTTCGATACTTTGCCATTTTGGCTATGATATTTGTTTTTTTTTTGTGTTGCAAACAACAAAAACAAAAAATTAAAATTGATAAGTAAAATAACGATACCTGTTAATTTTTTTAAAATTTAAATAATGAGTCGACGCCGTCGCATTTTATATGATTTGATGAAAACTTAAATTTTATTTGATTTTTATAAAGTATTAATGAAATATTTAGAAAATATTAATTTTTTATTATTAACTAATTAATATTTTATATTTCAAATAAAATTTAGATTTTCATACTAATTTCAATGTAAATAAATATAAATCTTGTATAATTTTGTCAATATACCAATATAAAGACGCTATTCGGTACCAAGTCAAGTCAAGTCAAGTGAAGTCATTAATTAAAATGAAAATTACTCATACGCAAAGGAACTACGTTCCAATCGGGTGTCCCAAGACAGCTCTTGTGTTTTTTTTTTTGTATTTTAGAATAGAGAATATGAAAATAACTTCTTTTTGTTAAACTAAGTGTATCCGTTAAGTAGGTAAAAACATTTTCAACAATTTATCCGTTTTTATTTATTTCATTTGAAAGAATTGTATGTTATTTTTTGACAAATATATATTACAAGTTATCCATTAAACTTTAGTAAAATAGTGTGTAAATAATGGTGCACGATAAAATGGCAAGGCAAGGTATTTGATTGTCTATACTTTAAGTGCAATAAATAACTTAATTTAATTATGCGACTTTTTTAATCTAAATGAGGAGATAATTAAGAATGGTTTAGTTATATTGCTATTATCCTACAGCGTGTTCGTGTAGGTTCGATTCCCACCTTCAAGTGAAGAAAAATTTTTTTTACTTATTAATTTTAAGTTAATTTAATTAAACAGTCACAAAAAATAAATTAAATGTTTTCTCTAAAACGTATTTTATGGACAATCTACGACCATCGATCTATATGGATAAATATTTTGGTACGTTTATACTATAAACGAATGAAGCCGAAGAAGAAGAAGAAGTACTTGGTTTTTGGAACACAAATGTCAAAAATTAGAAAGAAAAAAAAAGGAACGCCGTTACTATTATTAAGGTTATAAATCAGCTTTCAACTTTTTACATTAGCCGCACGGTCGCTGCTAAGTTTTATTTTTCAATTCACAAAAATGCGAAATTTTATTTTATTTTAGATGTAAAGCATTTATTAATTAATAAAAATGTTTATAAAATATTCACATATCTGCGAAGTATCTAAATAAAATCTAAATTTCGTATTTTTCATACAAAATTCAATGTAAATAAACATTTTATGTGACCACAGATAGGGACTGTCAAAACAGTGAATTGACAGATAAAATAAAATTGACAATATCTTAAGTAAGTATAGCGACATCTATTGGAGTTTCCATAAGTAGCACGCTTGTATAAACCTGTTAATATAACATTTTAATGCCTACGAATAATTTCATAATACCAACGAAAAAAATTTATACCATCAGTTCAACAAATTTAATAAAAAACTTGTAAAAACCTATTCACAATTATCATATCTCACTATTCTATTTCATATTTCTTTCCTTTATAAATTTTGAACATGTTTAATAATAAGTAAGTAAATGGGCGGGTTAAAATTTTAACAACTATCAGCTAATTTTTTTCTGTCAGCTCATCACTTCCGGCTCACTCCATTTTCAATGTGAGTTCCAGTATTTTTTATTTATTATTACTTTGTTAAAGAAATTCAAAAAAAATTGTAGGTTTTAGGAAAAAAAAATCGGTGGGTGAGGAAAAATTTTTTTGGAACACAAATGTCAAAAAATAAAAAATATATACTTATAGAGTGTTGGGCTTATAATCGGTCTCTTTTTAAATAAATATTGGCTAAAGTGCAGAACGCGTGCACCCCTCAGATTTCGCTCAAACTTGGTGCGGTGGTAGAGGCGGTGCCAAAATCACCCCCCATGTATTTTTTTTTTTGGGGGAAAGGCCCAGTTTCCGAGTTTTGGCCCCTCAAAGTTTTCAAAAATTTGGATATGGGGAAGGAATTTTTTAACTCCGATTTGGCCTAATTTTGGAGAGGGGGTAGAGGCGTACCCCGCCATGTGAAATCCAAGACGGTTTTTTCGGGGGAGTCTTCTTTTCCGAAATATTTTGCCCTTTTCCAAAAAATAATATGGTAAAATATTTTGGAATGTATGAAAACGCGCCTATTTCTTTACCTCAAAGGTGGTGTGGAAAGTAGAAATACTAATTATAATAAATTGAAAACAATCCCAAAACGACAAACATAATGTTTGCAGATTTTGCAAAAAGCACCCTGTAATGTTAATCTATAGGTTTCACTAATACATGTAAGAGAGATACTTCATTCCAGAGCTGGATTTACTCTTCCTTTAGTATTTATTCGTAGTCTACGACTGTCAGATTATTGCTAATAATTATCTATGTCATATTGAGATCAAACAAAACTCTTATCAGTTTCATAGAATATTCATAATATATTATTATTGTCTTCTATATACGTTAGTTAGTCTAAAAACTTTTGATCCAAAAAAAATTTTTCTTTAATAAAATGTGCATATTTAATTATATTATTAAAATATTTTTTGTACGATTTTACAAAATTTAGATTTTTTTTTATTTACTCCAAATACATATTTATGTTGGTATGTATATATTTTTAAATATATAAAGCAAAAACTTTCTATTTTAATTTAATTTCATTTACGTTTAAAAATATTATTTTTTACTTTTTTTTACTAGTAAATTTATATAGTAAATAAAAATGCATTTTAATTTTATTTAAAAAAATTATTCATTCATGAAACAGGTGCAAAGAAAAAAGAAAAATACTTTATAAAAGTAAATGTACTCATTAAATTTAAAAATAATAAACGTGTAAATAAATTCAACCATAATATTTTTTGATTGTTGCGATATGAAAAACGAAATGAAAATAATACACAAAAACTAATATAAAAACATAATTTTATATAAAATTTTTATTGCCAATTTTTTTTTTATTATTTCCTTGAAAAGAAATTGCTATAAAATTCTTATGTAAAAGATATTAGAGCATTTATAAATTCTGCGAACTTCGTTGGAACATAATTATGTTTCTTTGGGTTTTTTGCAGAAAAGCAGCCTTAGAAACCAAACTATTAATTGGCAAAAAATAATGCGAAAAATTTCAAAATTATATGCAAAAATAAGCAATTAAGTCAAATTCTAACAAATCCTAAGCAGCTTGAACTTATTAAAAAGTATTGACACATTATTGTGAAAAAAAAAAATATTACTGAAAAATTTCACCGAATTCATCAAACACCAACAAGCTACCGGATGACTATAGGAGTCATTTCGAGCCGAAAATATTTGGTCATTCAACTAAATTGATCAACGAACCTGGTTCTTCGATCCAAGTTTTCATAGTTGCAAGTTTTCATAGTTCAATTACTATCTGAACTGGAATTCGATTGTGTATGGAATAAATCAAAAACAAAATATTTTTTTTTGAATTTTATAACTGAATCAGAAATTTTTCTTAATTCAAATTTTAATTGTATTTTTATTGGAATTTTATTGGAATTAAATTTTTATTCAATAATTCACTTTGTGAAATAAACATTTTGATTTACTATTTGATATTTGAAATTTTTCATTACAAAACTAGGTGACAAAAAATAAAATTAAAAATTTTACTATACTACGTTGTCAAAACAAAGAAAATTGCATTTCAGATAAAACAGTCAAAGTAATATAGTCTGAATATGGAATTAAAAATGTGTGTTTTTCTCTCATTTTATTCATTGATCATATTAAGAATTTTTTTTAAATCGAAATCAAAACAATCTAAATCAATGTGTTTTGGAATTATACACATTCTATATATAATTTATTGAATATCACTTAATAGTGTACGATACCAATATAAAGTTTTATTATAAGTTTATTGTAAAAATCTACAATTTAAGTTGAAATTTATATTCTATATACCCAATTCAAAGGATTTAATTCTTTTTTAAAGAAAATTTCTCAGTTTTAAATTCTCTTACAAAAAATAATTTCATAAATCTGTGCAGACACATATATATTTCTAAATTACATTATACATAGTGATTGTGAACGAGAAATCCCATCTCTAGAACTCTCGAGAAATTTCACAATTATGGAATTCTCACTCTCGAGAAAAAAATTTCTCGAGAATTTTTCGAGATTCAGTTCATAACATATCAATGCAGAAACTATTCAGAATTGACATATTAGCTGGTGTGTTTGTATATATTTTTTTAACAAGAAACCTTTATCTCGCTCTTAAAAGAATTGAAATTTGAAATTATAAAAAGAAGGAATCCAATTCTGGATACTTTGATAAGATTCCTTCAAGATTCGAATGCATTGGAATCAAATACCTTATAATGTAAATACTGGTGGTTGCTTATGTTTTCTAAATATTTTGATTCAGTGCAAAATATACGCTTTGTAGTGTGTGTTTTTGTCAAAATGTAAGGGGTTTGGAAAAATAGTTTATTTTATTTTTATTATTTTATATTCTTTTTTTTTTTTTATAATGAAGAAATAATTTCTATAATTTAAGTTAATTGTTATGCAGAAAGTTTTATTTAAAAGTTTTGAGGAATCATTCATCATCGCCTTTTTGAATTTCCTAAAAATTTGTGCTTAAAAACAAAAAAAAATATAATTTTTGAAAAGGTTTATTTATTAAAAAAATTTCATAATCACGTACATACAAAGTTTGACCTTAATAAAAATAATTGTTACTTCTTTGCACTTCAGTTTTTCTTATGACAAATTAATTCAGTTATTTTATTAAATTAAGATTGAAGACCAATATTGCTGCCTTTCATATAAAACGACCGACAATCCTTAACAATACATCAAGATGGCATTTTAATATTAATTTTTTTTAATAATCATTTTTTTAATAATGATTTTTTAAAATTTAAATACATTTTTTTATTTTATTTTCACAAACTTAAAAACTTTAAACACTACCGAAAATTACTTAAATTTCAAAGCCAACTTCATTTAGAATTTTTGCAGTCATGGTAAACTACATAAAAATACACATAATACACATAATACACATAATAAAAAAGAAAAACATCTGATTTTCCTAAGCACTGAAATTTTATAAACCAACACATAAGCAAGCACCAGTATTTACATTATAAGGTATTTAATTGGAATCGTCAGCGAAGATGATTTTTTAACATGAGTCCAAAGAATGAATTTTCTAAAGTTATAGCTAGATCAATTATGAAAAGATTATTCACTAGCAATAACTCCGAGATTGTCAATGAATGTGAAGAGGTCAATGTAAATGAACAACAAGATGCTAAAATTGAAGATGAAGTTATGCCATTGTCTTGTGATTAGTTGAAAAAACAACTGGAAAATTCCATTCGGCAAACTTTCAAACCAATATGTCAAAGAAAAAAAAAAAAATTTTAGCTTCCTTTTGAATGAAATTAATATTTATGAAGAAACAGGAAAATTAACATAAAATTTGCAACAACTGAAAATGCCTTTTTTCAATGAAACCTACATTAATCCAAAAACAGAGAAATTTTAGAATTTCGGAAGAAAGAAAAAAAATCATTATGTACCTTGTGTTTTTTTAAAACACTATTTTCTAAAATATGATAATTAAACTTAACAATAATATAATATTATTATTTTTTGTTCTTTAATCTTCTTGAATTACTATTAATACCTATATTGTTTTTTAATGTTACCTATTGTTAAAAACAATATAGACTATTTTTCATTTGGTGTTATATTTTACAGTTCTCGAGAATTCTCGAGAGCTCTCGAGATCAAATCCATATTTCTCGAATCTTCAAAAATGAGAGTTCAAAAATGAGAACTCTCATTTCTCGAGAACACAAAGAAGTCGAAAAAATCACAATCACTAATTATAAACAAAAATATATTTGTATTCTAAGAGTTTTTGTTAGCCTTAATGGTGTATCCTGGATTTGTTTAAATTGATAGAATTGAATAAATGAAAGAATAATAAAATACAATTTAAGAATAAACTACGTAAATTCTTATTTATAAAGTAAGTGCAAAAATATATAGAAATGTTCATTTTTTTTTTCATTATTTATTTTTTGTTGGAAAATCTATAAAACAAACTATGTATATACGAAGAAAAATTCTGAAAACCCCGTCTTACACCAATTTTAAAGCAGGCATTCAAACATTTTTTGATGGTGTGTCACGTAGTTACAGCTGCAGCCATTTGTAAAATGTTTCAGCAAAGTATCGTCTTGAAGTTACGTAAAAATTTTATAATTATATTTATGTTTAAAATAAATTTTTTTTTAACAATTTTAAAATTGACTTTCTGTGTAATATTGTTCTATACTTCCAGAATAAAAGTAATGCTCTAAACTATTTCTGATAACTTGTTATATGATGTTGTGTTGACTTAAGAAAACTCATAGATTTTTTGTGTAGAAAGTTCCATCTATTTTTAAACAGATTTTACTTTATTTTTGTAGGAATATACTTAAGTGTGCAATTTTTGTCCATAAAAAATTCTAAAATTAGTTTGAAATGAAAATGAAAGTAAAGAAAATAAAATTAATTTATTGTTTAAATTTCCTTTTTTTCAGGAACACATTCTTCGTTACATAAGATAAAAGAAAATTACTCAAATAGGATATTTAAATTAAATAAATGTACTTTAAAGATTTTGAAATAAAAATGTACAAAATATTTCTCATTCTTTTTTTTTAATTTAAATTTTTATATTAACTCTTGGAATGGATAAATTTATTTAATTACAATTTACTTTAAAAAAAGTTAAAGCTTTTAATACGTCAATGATTTTTTTTTATCTATAACTGCTGAATAAGTCAACTTGTGCTCGTAAGAAGTTTTTGAAGTTTCTGAATAGTTGCATCCGAACCTAACAATTGAATAAAACAAGAGAATAAAAAATTATAAATTCTATTGCCCAGAAAACATAATTATTGCAGATGTATTTATAAAAGATGAATTTACTATGTTGTCGATTATAAATTTTTGCTATAGAAAGTTTCTAAAAGTGTTTTGAACTTATATTATCACATAAAAAAAAGAAAATCCTCTCCTAATCTAAGAAGATGTTATTGAAAAATTCATTTCAATGATCTAATAAATAAAAATGAAAATTCTCTGTTCTCTGTTCTTGTTCTCTGTTCTCTGTTCTCTGTTCTCTGTTCTCTGTTCTCTGTTCTCTGTTCTCTGTTCTCTGTTCTCTGTTCTCTGTTCTCTGTTCTCTGTTCTCTGTTCTCTGTTCTCTGTTCTCTGTTCTCTGTTCTCTGTTCTCTGTTCTCTGTTCTCTGTTCTCTGTTCTCTGTTCTCTGTTCTCTGTTCTCTGTTCTCTGTTCTCTGTTCTCTGTTCTCTGTTCTCTGTTCTCTGTTCTCTGTTCTCTGTTCTCTGTTCTCTGTTCTCTGTTCTCTGTTCTCTGTTCTCTGTTCTCTGTTCTCTGTTCTCTGTTCTCTGTTCTCTGTTCTCTGTTCTCTGTTCTCTGTTCTCTGTTCTCTGTTCTCTGTTCTCTGTTCTCTGTTCTCTGTTCTCTGTTCTCTGTTCTCTGTTCTCTGTTCTCTGTTCTCTGTTCTCTGTTCTCTGTTCTCTGTTCTCTGTTCTCTGTTCTCTGTTCTCTGTTCTCTGTTCTCTGTTCTCTGTTCTCTGTTCTCTGTTCTCTGTTCTCTGTTCTCTGTTCTCTGTTCTCTGTTCTCTGTTCTCTGTTCTCTGTTCTCTGTTCTCTGTTCTCTGTTCTCTGTTCTCTGTTCTCTGTTCTCTGTTCTCTGTTCTCTGTTCTCTGTTCTCTGTTCTCTGTTCTCTGTTCTCTGTTCTCTGTTCTCTGTTCTCTGTTCTCTGTTCTCTGTTCTCTGTTCTCTGTTCTCTGTTCTCTGTTCTCTGTTCTCTGTTCTCTGTTCTCTGTTCTCTGTTCTCTGTTCTCTGTTCTCTGTTCTCTGTTCTCTGTTCTCTGTTCTCTGTTCTCTGTTCTCTGTTCTCTGTTCTCTGTTCTCTGTTCTCTGTTCTCTGTTCTCTGTTCTCTGTTCTCTGTTCTCTGTTCTCTGTTCTCTGTTCTCTGTTCTCTGTTCTCTGTTCTCTGTTCTCTGTTCTCTGTTCTCTGTTCTCTGTTCTCTGTTCTCTGTTCTCTGTTCTCTGTTCTCTGTTCTCTGTTCTCTGTTCTCTGTTCTCTGTTCTCTGTTCTCTGTTCTCTGTTCTCTGTCCTCTGTCCTCTGTCCTCTGTCCTCTGTCCTCTGTGCTCTGTGCTCTGTCCTCTGTCCTCAATCACGCCTAAACCGCTGGACCGATTTGGCTGAAATTTTGAACTTAAGTATCATTGGGGCCCGAGATGGTTATAGGGTACTAGAAATTTTGATCCGAGGCCCCGGCGGGGGGGTTACCTTAGAAGCCGGTTTTGAAATTTAGGTATATTCCAATAAAATATAGTAGCGTTGGAACCAAAAACCCTATTTAAAAAACTGGATGTTGAGACGCCCCCAACCTTTGTCCCAGGGCTCAATTGGGGGGGGCTATACAACAAAATTCGAAATTTTGAAATTTTGAAGTTAAGTGGCAATTGGACCTGAGATGGTTATAGGATACTAGAAATTTCGATCCGAAGCCCCGGCGGGGGGGCTACCTTAAAAGCCGGTTTTGCAATTTAGGTATATTCCGATAAAATGTTGTAGCGTTGGACCCGAAAAGCCTATTTAAAAAACTGGATGTTGAAGGCCCCTAACCGTCCCAGGGCTCAATTGGGGGCTATACAACAAATTTCGAAATTTTAAAATTTTGAAAATAAGGAGTCTAGAGACCCGATTGGTTATATTTTTGATCTGAGGCAACGACGGGGGGCTACCTTAGAAGGCGGTTTTGCAATTTAGGTATATTCCGATAAAATTTTATAGCGTTGGACCCGAATCGACTATTTAGAAGACTGGATGTGTTAAGGCACCGGGGAAGTGGCTATGTAACAAATTTTGAAATTCTGTTTTTTTAGTGCACAAAATGCAATTTAGGTATATTCCGATAAAATATTATAGCGTTGGACCCGAATCGACTATTTAGAAGACTGGATGTGTTAAGGCACCGGGAAACTGGATAAAAGTATTTTGAACTTGTATTATCACATAAAAAAAAGAAAATCCTCTCCTAATCTAAGAAGATGTTATTGAAAAATTCATTTCAATGATCTAATAAATAAAAATGAAAATTCTCTGTTCTCTGTTCTCTGTTCTCTGTTCTCCGTTCTCTGTTCTCTGTTCTCTGTTCTCTGTTCTCTGTTCTCTGTTCTCTGTTCTCTGTTCTCTGTTCTCTGTTCTCTGTTCTCTGTTCTCTGTTCTCTGTTCTCTGTTCTCTGTTCTCTGTTCTCTGTTCTCTGTTCTCTGTTCTCTGTTCTCTGTTCTCTGTTCTCTGTTCTCTGTTCTCTGTTCTCTGTTCTCTGTTCTCTGTTCTCTGTTCTCTGTTCTCTGTTCTCTGTTCTCTGTTCTCTGTTCTCTGTTCTCTGTTCTCTGTTCTCTGTTCTCTGTTCTCTGTTCTCTGTTCTCTGTTCTCTGTTCTCTGTTCTCTGTTCTCTGTTCTCTGTTCTCTGTTCTCTGTTCTCTGTTCTCTGTTCTCTGTTCTCTGTTCTCTGTTCTCTGTTCTCTGTTCTCTGTTCTCTGTTCTCTGTTCTCTGTTCTCTGTTCTCTGTTCTCTGTTCTCTGTTCTCTGTTCTCTGTTCTCTGTTCTCTGTTCTCTGTTCTCTGTTCTCTGTTCTCTGTTCTCTGTTCTCTGTTCTCTGTTCTCTGTTCTCTGTTCTCTGTTCTCTGTTCTCTGTTCTCTGTTCTCTGTTCTCTGTTCTCTGTTCTCTGTTCTCTGTTCTCTGTTCTCTGTTCTCTGTTCTCTGTTCTCTGTTCTCTGTTCTCTGTTCTCTGTTCTCTGTTCTCTGTTCTCTGTTCTCTGTTCTCTGTTCTCTGTTCTCTGTTCTCTGTTCTCTGTTCTCTGTTCTCTGTTCTCTGTTCTCTGTTCTCTGTTCTCTGTTCTCTGTTCTCTGTTCTCTGTTCTCTGTTCTCTGTTCTCTGTTCTCTGTTCTCTGTTCTCTGTTCTCTGTTCTCTGTTCTCTGTTCTCTGTTCTCTGTTCTCTGTTCTCTGTTCTCTGTTCTCTGTTCTCTGTTCTCTGTTCTCTGTTCTCTGTTCTCTGTCCTCTGTCCTCTGTCCTCTGTCCTCTGTCCTCTGTCCTCTGTCCTCTGTCCTCAATCACGCCTAAACCGCTGGACCGATTTGGCTGAAATTTTGAACTTAAGTATCATTGGGGCCCGAGATGGTTATAGGGTACTAGAAATTTTGATCCGAGGCCCCGGCGGGGGGCTACCTTAGAAGCCGGTTTTGAAATTTAGGTATACTCCAATAAAATATAGTAGCGTTGGAACCAAAAACCCTATTTAAAAAACTGGATGTTGAAACGCCCCCAACCGTTGTCCCAGGGCTCAATTGGGGGGGGCTATACAACAAAATTCGAAATTTTGAAATTTTGAAGTTAAGTGGCAATTGGACCTGAGATGGTTATAGGATACTAGAAATTTCGATCCGAAGCCCCGGCGGGGGGGCTACCTTAAAAGCCGGTTTTGCAATTTAGGTATATTCCGATAAAATGTTGTAGCGTTGGACCCGAAAAGCCTATTTAAAAAACTGGATGTTGAAGGCCCCTAACCGTCCCAGAGCTCAATTGGGGGCTATACAACAAATTTCGAAATTTTAAAATTTTGAAAATAAGGAGTCTAGAGACCCGATTGGTTATATTTTTGATCTGAGGCACCGACGGCGGGCTACCTTAGAAGGCGGTTTTGCAATTTAGGTATATTCCGATAAAATATTATAGCGTTGGACCCGAATCGACTATTTAGAAGACTGGATGTGTTAAGGCACCGGGGAAGTGGCTATGTAACAAATTTTGAAATTCTGTTTTTTTAGTGCACAAAATGCAATTTAGGTATATTCCGATAAAATATTATAGCGTTGGACCCGAATCGACTATTTAGAAGACTGGATGTGTTAAGGCACCGGGGAAGAGGCTATTTAACAAATTTTGAAATTCTGTTTTTTTTAGTACACGAAATCTGGACTAACGCGTTTTGATATTAATATAAGTTCGGGACTACCGTGCGAAGCCGGGTATTTCGACTAGTAAATAAATAAAAACAAAAAAACAATTTTTTACTGCAAAAAAGGTATGTATTTCATTGTGAAAATCTCTGTAATAAAAAATAATATTAATATTTTGTTCAAAAATTATATATACACAATAATACACATACCTACATAATATTTTTCCATTTCAGGTGTTTCATCTTAATAATTAAATTTTCAAAAAATTTATAAGTTACCCAAATTCTTTTTACACATATCAATTAACTACTTTAAAAACAGCATGGTGTTATCGTGGTATGACATAAATAAAAAAGCTCAATAATGAGAACCCCTTTTTGTTATAATATTAATTTGCTGACAATCTGAATACTTATTTGAGACAAATTTCAATTTATCAATGTAGGAAGTTAATATATTATTATGATTTCTGTAAATTATAAACTCAACTCAATAAAGCCGCCTGCAGCATATAAGTCTACTAAAAAACTTGTACTTATTACCAGACATAATAAAATATGAGAAGTCCCAATTGAATACCAAAAATATTTTTTTGCTATGAATGTACTAAAACGACCTCCAATATTTAATATTTTATGTTTAAAAATACTTAAGTATCTTTTATAATATTAATAATATTAATGGTTCATTAATATATACAAAATGAAGATGGTACTAGGTCTACTTTACTCGGTTCAAAATTTATTCACAATTAACTTAAATATATTTTGCAGTTGCAGACAAGAAATTATTTTTCCTCTTTCCTCATAAACATTAAATAAAGAATTTTAAAAA
>OZ023274.1:39920125-40005836 GCA_964007475.1 Hybos culiciformis | reverse complement strand
CTTAAAAATTTTTAACTTAAGATGAAAATATTTTTCTATTTTATTTTTGTTCCCTTAGTAATAAATTGTAGAATTCATGAATTTTTTTTTTCACCAAGATTTATAAACATTATATGGTGTACTAGATGTAAGTGTATACTGTTCACTAGATGAGAATGCAGGCAGAGTTATATGAGTTATATTTATATTTTGTGATAGAATGTATTATTATTATCTTTGAATATTTACGATCGATTTTAAAGACATGATTTTTTAAATATATGGGGAAGTAAACTGAAAATTATATTTTTAATCTTTTATCTAGGAAACTTAATTTTTTGAAAATTACTAAATTTTTTTGAATTGTTTCGTCCTGGTATCAAGCTTAGGACTCATCAGAATGATTTACTTGATACCTTTCATTTACAATTCTAGAGATGAATGTTATACAATTTTACTTTATTTAAATTGCATGAAGATTTTTTATTTTTTGGTTCTGTTAGTTTTTGAAGTCTTATGCGACTTGCAAAAAATTTAACGTTTAACTCACAAATACATAGAAAATAAAAAAAGTATTTTTTTTTTTTTTTATTATTATTTTTGCACAAACACATTGAAAAAAATTTAAGGCTTTTTTTTAATTTACCGACGATTTTAGTTTTTTTTTTCCGAAAATTTTTTTTATTTTAAAATTGAATTGCGTAGTTGAAAAAAAGGTTCCCGCACGAAATTTTTTTTTTTTTTGACTAATTAATATTTGTTTTAATTTCTTAACATAAAAAAAAATTATTAGCTCAATTTAAAAATACAAACACACAAAAAATATGTGGAAACCACTTTATTCCAGAAACAAAACGTTTCTTCAATGACATTAGTATTCGAAATTTATTTAATTTCGAAATTAAATTTCTGAATCCCGAAATACCCACGCCGAACACATGCGCGAGGAGAGAGAAAGAGAGTGAGTCGGTAGATCCCAAACACATGCGCGTAGTATTCTTGCTATGCAGCGGCCAGCAAAGTAAACAGTATGAGCGTCGTGAAATTAGCTGAAATACGTACTTGTTGTTCTATTTTAATTTAATTTATAGTATTCATTATTTCATTTACTTAAGAATTGTGAAAAATGAGTGAAAAAAACAATCCCACGGACAATGCAACGGATTTAAGGTTATTTCAAGGTACGTCTCTTGTGAATATCAATTGATTGTTAGGTTTTTAGTTTGATATGATACACATACACTAAGTAGGTAGAAAAAGTCTGCGAACGGGCTCGTTTCCTTATATTTTGTTCGACATGTTCCCAGTTTTTGATGTCATTTAAAAGGACTCTATAAAAAAAAGTTATTTTGAGAAAAAAAAATTTGTTTTCAAAATTAAAATTTTGAGAAATCTCAATTTTTGGGAAAGTCTGCTTACAGCCGGTTTTAATGCTGCGTCTCAGAAATTAACTAGTAATGTCATTCGAAAGGCAATTGAATGTAGATAATTTTGCACCACATAATTTTATCCCTACGATAAGGGAAAGTGTCAAAAATCGCCTTTGATGCGATCAATTGTGAATTGTAAGCAATGTTAATAAAGTTTGTCTTAAAGAAACTATTTTCCTATTTTCATTTCCACATTACGAAGTATAACTTCCCCCGCGCGTACACGGCACACGCATGTTTTATTTCTGGATATAAATTGAATTTTGTAGGATTTCGTTGTAAATAAATTATTTTCAGTTTTTATCTTTTATAATTTTTTATTTATTCCTTTTTCAATAATATTTTTAACAATTTTCTCAGTTTTATAAAATCAAATTTTCTGTCTTTAAAAAAACAAATTTTAAAATGCGGCCAAAACGAAAGTTTGTCCATTCACTTTAAAATTGATATTTGAGTATCACCGAGACCAATTTAAGTTGTTCGTCAAGCGAATGCCCAAAATTAATTAATTATTAAATTCAAAATGCCTTAATTTATATAAAAATAAATTATCGCCAGCGGCAAAGCGACTAGCTTTTTAATTTTCAAAAACTACTTTTGTAGTATTAAATTTTTATGTTTACATTATGCATGCTAAAAAAATATAATTCATTGCGTATTAAATAAAAAGTGTTTGCATACAAATATGTGTGTACATTATGATTTTAAAAAAAGTATATAAAAATGTGTATATGAAAAATTGTAATAATGTGTGGGTGCTATATTCTCCCCCTCTGGCGCATTATTGTCGACCCGACGATGCGACAGGACTAATCATTGTTACATTTTATTTCTTTGGTGGTCGGCCTCTTTTTCGAATTGGCTGAACAGGATCTGGTAAATTACTGGTATAACCTACATAGGGTGTTAACGCTGTTGAATGATATGAACCAAGTGGTGTGTTTAAATCATCTTTATTGGCAATTTCATAAGTTGATGAACCTTTCTTCTTTGTTATTACATATGGCCCATCCCTTTTCGGCACAAATTTAGATGTAATCCCCTTTGCTGCTTGACTTAAAATATGTGTTGTAACAAGAACTTGACTTCCAATTTCGTATTCTGGTTGAGGTCTTCTACCCTTGTCGACATATTTTTTATTTTTATCTTGCAATTGTTCTGATGTTTCTCTAACATTTTCCATAATATTGACCAAGTTTTTTAAATGTGGGGTGATCTGAGGAACAAAATTTTCTGATTGTACTATATTTTTCAGATCATGTTGAATATCGTCGATTGTTCGAAGTTCTCTACCATAGGTTAAGTATGATGCAGAATACCCGGTGCTTTGACATTTGGCGGTATTCATAGCGAATCTGATGGCTGGAAGAAAATCTACCCATTTTGAATGTTCATTTTGAACTAAAATTGACAGCTGAGTTTTGAGATCACGATTTTTCCTCTCGACTGGATTGGCTTCTGGGTGGTACTTCGGTGTATAATTTGGTTGAATATTTAAACAAAATATCAAACATTGCATAATGGCTGAAATGAATTGAGTACCATTATCGCTAATCAAACGTCTGGGAATGCCGTATCGTAGAAATACTTCATGTAGTAAGGTTAACGCACAATTTTCGGCAGTTGCCTCTTTTAAAGCAAATATTTCAACCCATCGACTGGCTATGTCCTCAACAATAAATATCCATTGATACCCTTTTTTAGTTATTGGAAGAGGTCCAAATAAATCAATGGCAACAATTTCAAATCGTTGGTTGCTAGCGACTGTTTGCAATAAACCAGCTGACTTCATATTTGTTGACTTGTACCGTTGACATTCAATACAGTTTTTAATATATTTTGCAATTTCATTTCTCATACCAGGCCAATAATAACGGTTTACTATTCTGGCGATGGTACGATCAATACCATAGTGACCTGATACTGGATTGTCATGGTAAAATTGAAGAATACTTTCACGTTCGTCTTTAGGTATAACAAGTTGTCCATCTTCTGAGTCTGCTTCTGGCGAATAGCGATACAAAACACCATCATTCAATAAATATCCCCTGGTTGTCCATTTACGTACATTTTCATCATTATTTTCAAAAGATTCAATTATATTTTGCAACTCTGGATCTTTCAATTGATTTTCACGTACCTCTTCAGAACCTTTTTTGGGAAAATCAACTTGAACATTACAAACTTCACAATTGATTTCATGATTATCTATTTTTTCTGGACAAGATGGCCTAGATAAGGTATCTGCTACCGAATTTGTTTTTCCTTGTATGTATTCAATTTTAATGTTAAAGGGTTGTATTTGTAAAGCCCATCTGGCTAATCTACCAGTTGGCGATTTTAACGACATTAACCACTTTAATGGCTGGTGATCTGTTAACAAGTAAATTTCAGAGCCTTCAATGTATCCTCTAAATTTATTTATTGCCCACACAATAGCAAGTGCCTCTCGTTCCGTTGTAGAGTAGTTTCTTTCTGCAGCACTGAGAAGTCTACTGGCATATTCGATCGGATGTTCTTCAGTTCCCTCCCCCTGGAGTAAAACTGCGCCGAGAGCATAACTGCTTGCGTCGGTTTTTAAAATAAATGGCTGATCATCTTTAGCTTGTTGCAACACAGGACTTGTTGTGAGTAATTGTTTTAATTTATTGTACGCATCAGAATGTTCTTTATTCCATGTCCAAATTGAATCTTTCTTTAGTAGATTACTCAATGGTTTAGAAATTTTTGCATAATCAGCTATGAAACGTCTGTACCAAGATGCTGTTTGAAGAAATGACAATACTTGTTTTGGAGTTTTTGGATCTGGTCTGTTTATTATGGCATCCGTTTTCTCAGGATCCACTTGTATACCATCAGAGCATAAAATATGACCAAGAAATTTTACCGTTACACAACAAAATCTGCATTTATCTCTTTTTGCTTTAAGGGAAAATTTTTTTAGTTGTAAAAATATTTTTTCTAAATCTTTTAAGTGATCTTCGAAGCTTCTAGAACAAACAATTATATCATCAATATATGCTAGAATTCCTAGTATTTGATCATTTTTATCATTAGAAATTGTTGCTTTGAATCTGTCAATCAGGCGTTGAAATGTTGCAGGTGCATTTCGTAGGCCAAATGGCATTCTTTTGTACCTATATCAAGTGCTAACATTTTGTCCAATTCGTCTTTAAGTTGTCTCGTTTTAAGCGGAGATAAACGATAAGGTGTGCTAGCAATAGGTTCATGAGATTGAGTATTTATTTTATGTACTGCGTACGGTGTTGGCTGTGAAATATTACTAAAAATATCTTGGTAATTTAAAAGTAAAGAATTCAATTGATTTTTCTGTGATTGACTTATTTCACTTCCTTCATCTTCCCTAATATAAATTTCGGCAGAAAACAGATCAAAATAATTATCTTCGGTGGCTGATGACGTCAGCTTACGAATTTTCCGTTCTGGTGTAATCATATCGGCTGGTACTGCATCTCGAAAAATGTTTTGAATGGAACGTGGTGAGTAATCACTTTTACAATCATCTAAATTTTCTTCTGGGGTTCGTTGTAGTGGACTTATATTAGAACGTTTTTCCGCCCATTGGATAAAAGATGAAATTCTTTTTAACGATTCAGTAGTTGGTGAAATGTTTTCAAAATCATTATCTAACTGATGGTTTTCTTCTGACATTTGAATAACGTTAGTTGCATTAACAATAACTGGTGGTGGCTTTTTGAATTCAAAAATTTTTTTTGGACAATCAATGAAATACCATGTGCGTTGTGCTAAATTCATTACAATTCCCGTTTGTTCAAGAAAATCAATTCCTATTAGAGTTCTGTTGTCTTTTGCATCAGGTAAATTAATTAAACGTAGTGGCTTAAGTCGATTACCTATTTTGACATCAACAACAATTGTATTAACCATTTTATTTTGGCACACACCATCAGCAAGAGTAACGGTTGCTTGAACTTTTTTAAATAAGCAGCCGCGTTTTACTAAGCTGTGAAAAAGGCTTGAGCTTGCAACACTTGTTCTTGCAGCTGTGTCAAAATATGCTGTACCATTCAAACCAAGAATTTGAATATCAACCATAGGCACATCTCTACCAATTGTTGAAGAAGAAATCGCGTTGAAATCTAATGTAGAAGAACTTGTTGGCTTGTTGTTGCACGTTGGACAGTTAGATCGGTAGAACCCAGGCGCACCACAACCATAACAATTTACTACAGATTTACCTTCTGTTTCTGTTTTAGATGTACTAGAATTTGATGAATTAGTTTTACTAGTATTTTCTTTTGTTTCGGACAATTTTTCTTTATCGTGTTTAGCTTTTTTGTTACAATTTTCAACAATGTGCCCAAATTTTCGGCAATAAGAACATCTTTTTTTAACCTCATCTTTAGGTGCGTCATTGTTTCCTGATTGTTTTCTAGCAGATGGATCACTTTCAAAAAGATGTAATTCCACATTTCTAGCTTCTGTTAGCAATTCTTGGAAAGTAGTAACTTTATCTTTGCTAATTCTTTCTCGAATTCGTAAATTGATCAAACCATAAACCATGCTTACTTGAATTGCCTCTGTTAAATCATCGGTAAGTTCAGCGAACAATGACCGTTTTTTACATATAAATTTATCAGTTGGTTCATCTCGATTTTGTTTTTTCTCAAAAATATCTAAATAAACCCTCCATGGAGGCCTGGCTGGCGAAAAAGCTGCTCTAAATAATTTAACGGCTTCATCGAAGGTGTTCGCTTCTGCCTTAACACCTTGCCACCATGATGCTGCATAATCTTCAAGTAAAAGTGGGATACCTTTGACAGCATCAGCATCTTCAATTTTTTGGATATCTTTATAAACAATTATTGTTGTAATAAATTCTTCAAGCTTAATTGGATCACGAGCGCCTTTAAATCTAGCGGTACATCCTGCAAAAGATCCGATAGCTGGTCGATTACCTAAAGCTTCCAATAATTGCTTAAATTGATCATCAGTAAATTGAGCCATTTTACTTTTAATTTTTTGTTGTTTTTCTGTTTTAATGGAAACTAAACCACTTCTTAGCTCCACTGTAAATAATTAATTTTAATTGTTGAGACTTTCTGTTTTTCAGGCAGAAAAAATTCGTGCCACAATGTTGGGTGCCAATGTAGGATTTCGTTGTAAATAAATTATTTTCAGTTTTTATCTTTTATAATTTTTTATTTATTCCTTTTTCAATAATATTTTTAACAATTTTCTCAGTTTTATAAAATCAAATTTTCTGTCTTTAAAAAAACAAATTTTAAAATGCGGCCAAAACGAAAGTTTGTCCATTCACTTTAAAATTGATATTTGAGTATCACCGAGACCAATTTAAGTTGTTCGTCAAGCGAATGCCCAAAATCAATTAATTATTAAATTCAAAATGCCTTAATTTATATAAAAATAAATTATCGCCAGCGGCAAAGCGACTAGCTTTTTAATTTTCAAAAACTACTTTTGTAGTATTAAATTTTTATGTTTACATTATGCATGCTAAAAAAATATAATATATGTGTGTACATTATGATTTTAAAATAAGTATATAAAAATGTGTATATGAAAAATTGTAATAATGTGTGGGTGCTATAATTTCAAATTACTCATATATATTAATTGTATTACTAATTTATGAATTTCTGCAATCTATATTCAATTATTGATGTTTTTGTTAAATTTCTTATTTTTTATTTCTCCTATTCTAATCTTAGAGTGGTATTATTACGTTTCATTTTCCGACAAATGCCATATGAGAACTTTTTGTATTATGTATTTCAAAATTGACTCTAGGTTGTGAGTCTATGTTTTTGAAACATTATTATGTTCACACAATTGGAAACCCTCAGGAATAATATTTATTCGTATTACCACACAGAAGTGGATTTTATTGAAGTTAAGAAATTATAAATCAATGTATTTATTATTTTTAAAAAAAATATTTATGTTTGACATTATTAAATTGAAAAAAAAAAATAAATATCGATTTAAGTTTTAATATTTGAATAGTAATATACTTAGTTCACAAGGATAAATTTCATGCCTCAGACTTAGTTATCTAGTTAATCGAAATTCGTTATGTGCACTTTAACTAAAAAAAAATAAGATTAAACTATATTAAAAAAATACATCTTTTTAAATTGTTGTGTATACACTAGTTAAAGATGTAGGGTTCAACTTAAGTTCAAACTTACTGTTTTGAATTTTTTTTTTCTAAAATTAAATTAATTAAACATAATTTCTTATTAAAGCTATACTAGGACAAACTTAAAGATTTCATCAAAAATAAATATTTGGACTTTTCGAAAAAAAATCACATAAGTACACGCAACAAAAGCATAATAAAAATATATAGGGAGTTTTTTGGGCCAATATAATTTATTCGAAAATTTCCTTTATTTAACAAACAAGGTCAAAGATTTTTGTGTCAGTACTCAGGAGTTATATTATTAATTAAATGTATTCTCAACCTTGAACAATATCTGATCACTGTTTGAAACGTTCCTGACATTTGGATAATTTTTGTAATAAAAATTTGAAATATCAATCTTCTTAAATTTTTGTGCTCACTAAATCAAATTATCTTTTAGACTATAGAAATTTTTTAGTTTTAAAATATTTATGCGAAATTGGGTCGCGATCCATAGTTTGAATAGTCCTGCTCTAAGCTCTTTCAAATGTAATTGATTGTAAGACCCAAAAGTTTATTTTATTTTTATTTTTTATTATTCTACCTAATGAAATTTTTAGTTATTTTTTATTTTTTTTTATTAAAGTTACCAAATCACTAGGTGGGATACCTTTTATACTATAAGAAGTATGGATTTGGTAATGAGGACAGGAAGTTTAGACGGGATTAAAAAGTAGATAATCATTCACACTCTTCTTAAAGCGGCGCAAGTCGTAAATCAAGCGTCCGCCAGCTGTCGGGAACAATTTTGATGGGAGAGCATTCCACATTCTCGAGGTGCGAATTGAAAACGAATCTCCGAAGCTCGTTCTATCACATCTGGGAATTTTGACGAAGAATGGGTGTGACGTTGAAGCGGTACGTGTTTGGCGTGAAAATACTTGAAGTTGACGAACTAGGGCCTTTACTTCCAGAGAACACGTATCTATTCCAACAAAGTATTTGTAAAAAATGGAAAGTGAACCTACATTACGACGGTGGCTGAGTGATGTTAATGAACTGGTGGTTTGGTGATTGTTTATCAATCTAATAGCCCTTCTCTGAACTTTGTCCAGGTATTCAAGATGGGTTTTGGGAGCACCAGCCCATATATGCGAATTGTATTCTAATTTTGGTCGTATGTAGGATTTGTAAATGTTTAAGAGATCAGAGGAGGAAAAGTATTGTTTACATCTTTTTAAAAAACCAAGACATTTCGCTGCGTTTTTTGCCGTTTCGAAAATATGAATTTTCCAGCTAAATCGCTAGTTATTTTCGAACCTAAAATGTCAAGGCTTCCAGATTTGGCAATACTTTCGCCTTGAAAAGAAAATTGGAGATCAAAATTTGACAGCTTTCTAGAAATTAGGCAGCATTGAGTTTTGGATGCGTTAAACTCAACTCTGTTGAGAAGACACCATTGTGAATTTTTGGAAAGGTCGTGATTTATGCTACTTTGCAAAAATTTGCGTTTAGTAGTAACAGCATTTGAAGATGCTGATTTCCTGTTAATAAAATCGTAGCATGCTACCAAGTTACTATCATCGGCGAAGCTGTGGATGGGGTTGAGTGTTGATTTCAGAAGATCGTCGATGAAAATTAAAAAGAGGGTTGGGGAGAGAACACACATTTGGGGTACACCGGAGTTGATATTAAAAATATGTGACTGGTACCCATCCACAACAGCACGAATAGAACCAGACAAAAAGTTGCTGATTCAATTAACAAAGGCTGATCCTAGACCCATTGATTTAACTTTAGAAATCAAAGCCGGGTGCCAGACTTGATCAAAAACCTTTACTATATCCAAAGCCACAACACAAGCCTCACCGGAATTGTGAAGACTGGCGTTGAGCTTGTGGGATAAATATGTCATTAGGTCACCAGTCGATCTATTCGTACGAAAACCATATTGCTGGTCACTTAGCAATTTGTAACATTCAAGGTATTTTTTGACTTTATTGTTAATAAGGAATTCCATTACTTTGGAAAGAATAGATGTAAGCGCAATGGGCCTGTAGTTAGAGGGATCGCATTTATCGCCTTTTTTTGGAATAGGCTGAACATGCACAACTTTCCACTTGGTGGGGTAAATGCCAAGTGAATATGAAAGATAGAAAAGGTTGCGCAGATAGCTGAGGCAGTATGTTTTAGGACCACAGCCGGAATACCATCGGGGCCAGTTGACTTTTTGACATTCAGATTTTAAAACAGCTTTTCAAACAGCACGTTGCCTAAAGTAAACTCTTCCTAAAAGAAGAGTTTCCTGTTGGCAAAACAGGTGGATCTTGAGCTGAAGCTGTGAGTGTTGAGTTTTGACTAAAAAGTTTTGCAAACAAATTAGCCTTCCCAACTGAATCTGATATATTTATTTTTATTATTTTTTTTTTCCAAAAACTTGTTTAACATATATTTAATAAGAAAAAATAAAAAACATTACAAAATACTTAAAAAAAAAATCTAAGAAATTATTAAAAATAATTTTTACAATATCTAGGAAATATTTTTGGAAACTCTCAAGAGATTGTACGGGTTCAAAGTTAGTTTTGAAAATACAATTTTATTGTGTTCTAAATTTAATATAAAAATTATCTCTTTTTTTTTGTTATTTATTTGTATATGTTGAGGCTTAATCTGAAGTTCGTTCATTAATTGGTCTTTGAAATAAAGTAGCTAGATTTTAGAGGTTCGTTAGCCAACACGTCAATATTTGCAATCATATTGGGCCAAAATTAAAAATATTAAATATATTATGTACGCCGTAATGTAGATATATTGTTTTTGGCAAACGAAATGTCTGGAAAAATGAAACCTAATTTATGTATACTGCATATTTTTTGTTTCAATTTCAATTTGAGAAATACTCCGTAATCTGGTACATAATTAATTATTTTTTGTCTTAAAAGAAGCAAAGACCAGTCTGGAGCTCACGTATTACAATCTGTCTTAAAGTTTATGAATTTGTAAATGAAATTTTCGTTTTTCAAAATATCTTTTGCTAGTTATTTAATTATTATTATTTTGAGTTAGAATAAATTATACAGTTCCTTTCGGCATTATTTCATGGCTGAACTCCATTTTAGAGCTAAAAATAAAAAAATAAGAACATTAATTTATATATACGGTTAGGAAAAAGTTTGTACATACAAAATATCTTTTTGTTTTTGCAATGTGTCCTCATTTAAAATTCCATATGAGGCAAAAACTTATCGGTTTTATTATTATTTTTCTTTTTATTTTACTATTTTCTGTGTTTTTTTCAAATTAAACTACTAAGTGGACATCAGCATCAAAATTGTTGATGAAGTTTTAGTTTCTCTCTAATTATGAATGCAATGTATCTAGATAAATTGTTATGGATGTATTATAGAGACATTCCATTTTAAATAATTTGAACAAAACCAAGCTAGCTGAATTTAAATTTTTTTTTTTGCCATCGCCTCAAAAAATATAAAATATTCAACCGATTGTGGTTTTAACTTGAATTGAAATTAATAATATAATAGGTACCTCGATATTTAGTATGAAGAAAAAGTAAAAAAATGGGTATAATAACTTTGTTATATGCCAACGTTCAGAAACTATTTTCATTATACTTTAAAAGAGTTGTATAATATATTATATATTTTTTCAACTTAGTTTTAACATGTTAGTTGTGATATATAAAATTATTCTGGCTTATAAGTTTTAACTTTATGTTGATTTTTATGTTATAAAACAGTTTTTTATGTTATAAAACAGTGTGTCCTAATGCTGCATTTCTTTAACAGTGATTTGCTTGCACTTTTGGCTTTTGCAATGAAGCTCTTTAACACTTTTATTATCATTATTTTTTCGGTTTTGAATTTAAAGGGCCAAAAGTTTAAATAATTTTCATAATTTTTTTTTAAATATTTTAAATTTTATGAAAGGTTAATTGAATTATGATTAAAATAGATGGGTAGATAGATGTCGATTAGAGGAACTTAGAAAAATAGTTAGAATCTAAGGATTCGGACTGGGGTTTGGATTTCGTTGAAAATTGATACATTTGTCATATGATTAAATTGTATTGGTATCACCATATTGATGTATATGTGTAGCTTCTTATTGTGACTGAGGTATTCAAAAATTAAAGTATTTTAAATCGGTATGCTAAAAACGGGCGTCACACTTCATTTAGTAAGTACCTCTCTATCTATTTTCTTATTTACTAATCAGTTTCTCAAACCACCTGAAAATGCATAATTAATAATATATTTGTTAACATAATATATTTGATAACATAATTTGAATTTGAATTTTTAAATTTATATTTTAAAAATATCGCAATTGAAAAGTTAAAGGCATTACAATAAAAATGGTTCTCGGTTATTATTTTCTTACATTTTTATTATTAATTATATCGGCATAGAACGACTGTAATTGGACTAACATGTTCATCTAGCATAGATTGTCGCAGTATAACAAGAATTTGCTATGACAATAAATGTGTTAGCATTAATGCTGCAAACAAAATTCAGAATTTTTTTTTTTTTTTAAATAAATATTAAATTATATCTTTAAGAGCTGGTAATTAAAATAAGTAGCTATTATAAGATTAACAAACCAAAAAGAGAATAAACTTAAGAGTGTCAATATCAGTCCATTAAATTTATTAAACTGAATAATAAAAATAATTATTTTAAATAATTTTGTAAAAAAATATAGTTTTTAATATTTATGGATTAAAGTTACAGAGTTAAATTATCGAACTTCTAGCAATAAAATTGGATTGGAAAATTATTTATAATGTGGAAGAATTTGTGGATTCTATTTCGAATTTAAGTTTGTGTTTTATTCTGTTTTTTTTTTTGGGAAACCTAAAAAAGATCATAGATATAAAGTATCAACTACAAATTTTTATATATATTAAAAATAATTTATCTTATATATTTTTTGAATGACTAAGAGGCTGATAGGTCGATTATTTCATCGTTTAACATTTTTCGGGCAATTTTATTTTATTTTTTTAATAATGTCTTAAAATAGATACTATGGTCATTCCAATTAAACTTAAACTTTAAAAGCATATCTTATTTTTTTCGTTTCATGCTCATTTTCAACTGTGCTACTAACACTGAAAAAAATTGTTGGTTCATAAACTAGTTTTTTAATTCAAGCTATAAAATATGAAAACAAAAAAAGGAACAAAACATGAAATATTGTTAAATATTGTTAAATTAGCTAAACTGTCAATTTTAAGAAAAAATTTTAATAAATTCATTAATAGAATGTATTTAACCGATGAAGTTTATTATATAAAAATTACTCCACAAATATAACTCATTATTCCATAAATATGTACTTAATTCAAACCAAAAATTTAATCTTTAGATCTAAAATTTTTGGAATGACCTAAATAATATGCAAAAGATCATATCCCTACGCGTATATATAATATACCTTTGCAATATAATAAAAATCATAACAGTAGCAAACGTAAGATAAGATTTTTTTTCTCATAAAATTAAATTTTATTACCAATTTTTTGTATCATAACAATAAAAATAAAAATTCCATAAAATGAAAATGTTCTACTTCATAACTTTTAGTATAGGAATAAAAAAATGAAAATATTAATTTTTTATTTATTTTGTAATTTTTGTTATTTTTACTTTTATTATAGGTAATGAGTAAAAGACTGTGATTGGCTTTAATATGAAAAATTGACATAAAATATTTTTTGTCTGTAGGTAAATGTAAATGTAAATGTAAAATATCTAGGTAGATGAAAATTTTAATAAAAAAATAATTTATAATAAAAATTACTGTTGCTCTTTTTTTTTATAGTTTCGTTCTCACAACTAAATTTACCTTAATCTATTAAAAGCCAATTAATCGATGTGCCATGTTAAAAATAGAAGTATATACTTATATAGTTATAGTATAATATGAAACTTAAAATTTCTCTATTTTCTAACAAGTATACTTTAGCAAAATACTTCAAATAATATGCATAATTTCATTATACTTTAGAATTATTTAGGAATATAATCTTGGCTGAATGATGGGAATAGAGCTTTACATAATTTTAATTGGAGTTTGGAGACGAAATATTTAATTCTAAGCTTAAGCAAACAAAGTGTGATCATCCGTAACGAGTGCGAATCTTACGCTTCTAATTTAATTTTTTAAATATAAAATGTTAATAAAAAAAAATTAGGTCAAAAAGGTTTTTTTTTCACTAATTTTTGCCTACACTGAAAAAAAAAACTGTAGTGATTTTAAATAAAAATTTTATTAAATATTTAGCACCTCATTTCTTCACTTTAAATAGCGTTTTGTTAATTTTTTTTTCTATTTGAATATATTTTGTTGAATTAAATATTTTTAGCAGCATCATTTTGTCACTTTGAATAAAAATAAAATTTAACAAAATATTCTTCGCCTTTTGCATTTTGAATAAAATTTCTTTAAAATTTTGAAAAAAATATTTTCACAATAAAGAATTTTTATTTGAAATGAAAAAAAAATTTTAATAAACTGAAAAAACGGATTTACGAAAATTTTATTCAATTTATTTTTGACTAAATTTGAAAATTGATAAAATAAATGGTATTTATTTCTTCATGATGAAGAAAAATTAATCAAGATAAATATATATTTTTTTTTTCTGGAAATTTTGAAGAAAAAATTTATTATTTTTGAAGAAAACGTGTTTGATTTTAATAAAAAACCTGGAAGTTACTTCGGCCCATAATTTGATGGTACAAAGTTTGAAAAACAGGCTATAAGATTTTTTTAAAGTTTTTTATGCGGAAAAAAAAACTTTGGCGTCAAAAACCTTTTAAAAAATCTTTTAAACCTTTTAAATTTAAAATGAGAAAAAAGGTTTGTATTCAAAAATCGCTTTAATTTTCAGTTTCAAAATTTATTTTCAATGTGAATAAAATTTTTATTTTAAGATAGGTAATATAAAAAATTAAAATTCATAAAAATATTAAAATTGAATAAATTTCTTCTTATTTCAACAAGAAACAAGAAGAAATTTATTTGTCTTGAAAATTCCAAATTTTTAATTTTTCATATTGACTATTAAAATAAAAATTTTATTCACATTGAAAATAAATTTTGAAACTGAAAAAAAGTTAAAACAATTTTTGAATAGAAAGATTTTTTTTTCATTTTGAAGAAATTTTATTTTAATTCAATAGTCAATACCAATAGCATCTTATTTTGGCAAGACGCAAAACAGTGTCATTTGGAAAGTATATTCTTTGGAAAAGGTTGTTCTTATAAAATATAAAACTTTGAAAAATTTGTAAAAAATGCTATATAATTTTCAGAAATCAGGCAACTATTTTTGGTAAGTTTATTTTTCCTTTGAATTAAATTTTTTTTAATTTAAACAAAATACTCTTTTTAGATCGAATGAGACTACAATCACATCAATCGGAAAAAAAAATTAAATAAGTGAATGTGAAAAATTAATCGTAGTGAATGTGAACAGAATTCAGTTAAGTACTATTATTTTTTTTAATTGTTTTGTTTTAATTATTTCCTACTGAGTTCTCGTTACTAAAAGCAAAATAAAAAAATTATAAAAAGTCTTTAATTAAATTTGTTTACTATTTTTCTTTTATCTAGGAATATTATTTTCTACAATCTACAACAAAAGGGTAAAGGAAAAATCCTCAAGGAACGAATTATGACAAATATTTCAACTCTTCGCTTAAAATTGTTGTTTGATTCCTGTTCGATCATCAGTTAAAAACGATAAAACGTCTGCTGACGAACCTTTTAATTGGTAAGAGATCTAAGAGACTTATTAATATTTTCATAAAATATTTATTATTTCAGGTTCAATTGAAACTGATATTGAATAACATCTTAACAAATTGTTAAATATGTAACATAACATAAGTAAATAAAGCATACATTTATCAATTATACTATTTCAAAAAATGTCTTTTTATTTAATTAATGTTTTGTTTATTACAGGACTAATCTTTGAGGTTTATTTTTATTACAGGTCAGTTTCACAATATCCGGCTCCGGCACATTGAAAACCAGCATGAAAAAAAATTTTTCAGTGGAAAAATGTTTTTTCCGTACAAATAATAAAGGAGTAAGTTTTTTATTCAAATCCAGCAAATAATATTTCATTTGAAAAAGACATTGTTATTATTCAAGTGAAAAATTATTTTCTGGATTTGAATATAAAAACTTACTCCTTTATTATTTGTACGGAAAAAACATTTTTCCACTGAAAACATTTTTTTTCATGCTGACAAAAAAATTTCGTAAATATGAAGAAAAAAAAAATTTATTCATGTTGAAGAAAATTTTATTCTAAATGAAAAATATTTCCTGGATTTGAATAAAACATTTGTTGACTATTATTCAATTGAAAAAAGGTTTCTTCATTCTGAACATTTGAAGTTAATTTTTTTTTATATTGACGAAAAATTTCGTAGATGTGACGAAATTTAAGGTTGAAAAACTAATTTTAAAAATATATTTGTTGATTTGACGAATTTTCTTCAGAAAATTTATTTAAAATGAAGAAACAAAATCAATTTAGAAGAAAATTTCTTATATCGGAAGAATCGTATTTAAAAAAATTTTTCATACTGAAAATTTCTTCGTCAACTTGAAGAAATTTCTATAATAAAATTTCTTATAATAGAAGATTATTTTATTAAAAATGACAAAGATAGAATGAAAATAATTTGATTGAATAAATTTCTTCATATCTAATGTGAAGAGTGGTTGACCCCTATTTGATCACTGTTTCTTCACATTAATATCGTTTTTCTTCAAATTCACTTCCTCTTTTGGTTCAGTGTATATAAAATATATTATAAAATTGATTATTTTTCAGAGCATATATAAAAGTTGGATTAATTGGGTGTAAAGGATAACAATAAAAAAAATCCTAAATCTATTTGAAATAAAAATAAACTTAGAATTGTAATAATAAAATGCACTGACTTCTCTATATAAAGACTACACATAAAAATTTTTATCTGTCAAATGGTTCGACCAAAATAAATGTACACTATAGGAAAAAAACTTATTACTTTTTAAAAAAAAATTAAAATTTTATAATATTACAAATATAAATAATTTTAAAAACAGAAAAACCTATCATTTACAAAAAAAAAGTAAGAAGGTAAACTAATTAAACTTAAAGCATCAGCGATAGATTGGCGGCTTTGTTATTTCGATAGTGAAAGTTAAGGCCTAAGTATCAAAAATAATAATAAAAAAACTAAAAGCCTTCAAAATGACCAATTATGAATAAAACAACATTTAAACAATGAAAATAAAATTTTATTCAAATTCACAAAATTAATCATTAATTAAACTAAACTTATAGTCGTATTCCCTTTGGTACTATGCGCAATTGGACCCGCATCCAAGCAAACAGCACACTTCTTTTCGAACATGCTTCCTTGCTGTAAATTTAATATTTAAATTTAAAAAAAAATCTTATTTAAATTTTACCTTTTGGGTAGTCCAAATTTAATTAATTTTTTTTTGTTATATCTTAATTTTCGACTGCCCGCCTTATTTTGCCCGTTACTGTAGAAAAAAAAATTTTGAGCAGGGGTCCCCCCCTGTAAAACGGTTTTTAAACACTCTTCTTTTGTATTGCCAAAAATATTACGAATTTTATGCATATTCCGTAATATATTTGGCAATTTTTTTTTTATGGAAAAATTATAAAATTTATTAATAAAAATTTATACTTACATGTCAAATGGATAATCCTTGTTTTTCGTATAAAAAAAAATTTTTTTTTAAAATAAAAATAAATTTTCCATACAAAAATTTGACTTTTGTATGAAAAGCTTATTCGACCTTAATACATAGACAAATTTGATGTTTCGTCTTTTATATAGAGAAGTCAGTGATAAAATGTATATAATTGAAGTGAATAAATAAATAAATAAATAAATATAAAATGTAAAACTTTTTGAATTATTTAATATATTATGCTTATATGCTATACCTTATTACATAATACGAACTTTAGGTAATATCGTCTGCTCAGAAATGAAACAACGTATGACATTAATACGTCATTATTTGACAATAGCACCATTCGATTCCTCGTACTCGATTTTATAAGTACAACTACTTTGTAATATTCTGAATGTTGATTAAAATGTGTTTTTTAGATGAAAAATGTACGCTACTTGATATTTTTTCATACGTTTTTTTTAATTTTCAAATCTTTGAATTCAAATTACTCGAAAGTATACTTTTCATTATACGTTGTTTCATTTCTGAGCGGACGATATACACTTACTTATAACAATTTTTATATACCGAGCTTAATAATCAATAAGTCACAAGGTTGTGACTTATTACAAAATTGTAATATCCTTAAATTTTTCATTTTTACTTTCGTTTTTTTTTTTAAAGAAAATGATAAGGAAATGAATTACATATAGTGTATCCAAATTACTCGAGTTTTTTTAATACTCGGTTATTCGAGTATTGTACCAAAAATTGAACGAGTACTCGGTTAATCGTTACGTTGCTCGAAACTAAATTAAGATAAAAAATAAAAAATAAAATTTGAGTTTATGGTTTAATCTTCTTATTATAGTTTTTTTTTATATTAAAGTAACCTAATCACTAGGTGAGATACCCCTCATATTTAAAGAAGTATGGATTTGGTAATGGAAAGGAAGTTTAGACGGGATTTAAAAGTGGGACAGTAATCATGTACACTTTTCTTAAGCGGCGCAAATCGTAAGCTAAATGTGCGCCAGCTGTCGGGAACAATTTTGATGGGAGAGCATTTCACATTCTCGAGCTGCGAACTGAAAACGAATTTCCGAAGCTCGTTCTAGCACATCTGTTTAATATTATTAATAAACATTGTTAAATTGCATATTACAATAATTAAATGATAAAAATAAAATAATAAATATGTAAGTACTAACAGAACAATACTGCAACTGCAATACTACTAAAACAGTTAATTCATTTTAATTTAATACCGTGTTAATTACCGTGTTTTAATTTAATACCGTGTATACGGATTATTTATTTTGGAAATAACATATAAGGAAAATTAGTAAATTTAATGTTTCCGGGCTCGTTCGATTTCGGATTTTAGTTTTCATCGTACCAGCTACAAAAAAACTCGCTTGGACGCAGTAGGTCAATTTCATAATTAATAGTAGTTGTACAACCTTTCTAGTTGTACGGAACGTATTCTTTGTCCAAGCTCAAATTTCAGTGTTTTCGTGTGTTTTTGGTGTCGTAAAGGGCGAAATACATTTTTGCACGGAAATCCGTGTACCAAAATTCCAATGTTTATTATAGGAAATGTTAAATGTTTGTTTATTTTGCTTAAAAGATAACTAAAAACTAACTACTCGGTTACTCGATGAAATTAACCGGTTAACCGAGTAATACGAAAATCCTCAAAATCGACGAGTACTCGGTTACTCGATTATCGGGGTTGGACACAGTAATTACATACATACTTGAATTATTTACGACTTCTTTAAGAAAAATATCACGTTTTATTTGGTAGAACAAAAAAAAAACAAAATTATAACAACATTCTATTAAAATGAAACATGAAAGAATGTAAAATTAAGGTATACTCAATTTTTATTTTTTTTACGTATTGTCATCATATCACGTGCTTACTATTTCTTAAAGGCCGTTTTCCACGATCCAAGTACACTTTGTCCAAGTCGACTTGGACACTCTGTTTGATCGTGTAACCAGGGTGTCAAAGTCAACTTGGACAAAGTAGTCACATCAAAGTTGAGTTGGACACTGCTCTACTTACTTTGATCAAAGTAGTGTATTTGTAAAAAAAAAAATAAGAATATAAAAAAATTAAATTTGAATTCTGACATTTTTTTTTAATTATTTAAAATTTTTATTTAAAATAATAAAAAAATTAGTAAAAAATTAATTACAAGTTTAATTTATATAATTTAATTTAAAAATTTTAAACAAATAATTTCTTTTCATCAAAATAACTTCAAAGTAAAAAGTTGGTTCAAAGTAACTTGGTCCAAGTGACTTTGATCAAAGAAACTTGGACAAAGTGGATCGTGAAAACCGGCCTTCAAAAAAAAACACAAAAAAAAAAAAGTTATATTTTACTATTAGTTTCCATTTCTTTACATGCAGTATGTATACATGCAAGTATATGTGTTGTGTGAGTACGCTGAAAATAGAAAGAATTATATTAGAAATTTCGTTGCATTAATCTAATAAAATATAAAAGTTTTTTCAAAACCTAAAATTTTTTCGGGGAACTCCTAAAATTTTACATAGTGCCCAAGAGCTCCGTGGAACACAGATTGAAGAATATACTTTGATTTTTTTTACTTTGATTTAATTTGTGAACGAATTTAGGTTAAAAATATTTTAATTTCTTGAATATTATCTGTAGTTCAGAAATTGAAAAACCTAGAAATTGAAATTAGAGAACAGATTTTGAATATAGGTATATGAAAATAATTTTATTTTATGTATTATTTTATATATAAAAACTTTGGTTTTTTATAAATTTATTATTAATTAAAAACTGGCTTATTTTCGATAATTTGTTAAACTCACCACTACTGCTACTTTCTGGTATTTATTTGGTATCGAGTCAAAGTAATAAAATATGAATTAAAAATCAATAATAATTTCACATTTTATATCAAATTTAAGCGAAATATGCAATATGCAATATGCTATTTCAAAATTCGATATTAATTTGTTCTATTTAGATTAGCGACAAGAAATTTAGAAGAACATTCTGGACTATTAAACCACTGAATGTACAATGAATTATGAATAATGGATAAGCGATAATTTTGTTATTTATTATATTGGCAACTAACGCAATTGGATTTGAATTAAAACCATGTTCAAATAATAGGGATTGCCGTAGTCATGATAGACCACTGATTTGCTATCAGAAGCAGAAAAAAAATGTGTTATGAGAGTAAAAAATTTTAATGCGTTGGGGATCGTTATGTTGTATTTAGTGCTATAGAATTTAGATCACTAAATGGAGTATTTTATGCGTCGATACACATGCAATCATTTAGATGCATCTGCGCAAATAATGAAAAAATTTAGATGCATCAGCGTAAATAATGAAATCATTTAGATGTTTCGTATTGAATATTACGTAATACCTAAACAAACATATAATATCTCTCACAATATTTCAATACAGCCAAATACAAAAAAAAAAATGAGAAAAAATGAGAAGAAAAAATATTCTCTCTTTCCAACTACCTCTCCCCTACGCATTAAAACAGTATATTAGATATGTAAACAAAATTTGTTATACAACTCGTTCTGTATTTACACAAAAATACATTGACACTTGTCAATTTATATCCCTCGACCTTCGGTCTCGTGATATAAGTATTGACTCGTGTCAATGTATTTTTGTGTATACAGAACTCTTAATTAATAACAAATTTAGTTTACATATACAACAATCTACTATTAAATTACAAAAATTGAAAATAATAAATTGTTATGAAAATAAAATTTTTCTTATAATTTAAAATAAATTTTATTTCTTAATTTAATATTGAGATAGTGAAGGATTTTTTTTTATCTCTCATGTGGCGGGTTCTTTTTTAATTCTCATTAGATTTACGGTTGTGCCATTTAAAGGTTTATTCATTTATTTGTTTCAAATTTTTTATAGTAATTACAACTACAAAGTAATTACAAAAGAACTGAATAACTGGAACAAAAGTGAAACAAAATAACAATAATTAGTGCGTATTATTGAAATAAATCAATAAAATTTAAAATTGTAGAAAAATGAGAAAATTATGTATAAATGTTGTCTTTTTTTTTTCCTGATTTTTATTTTAAACAAAAGTTATTTGAAACAAAGTAATATTCTTATCTGAAATTTGATAATTTCATTGATTTTTATTTTCTTGGAAAAATAAATTTATAGATTAAAATATAAGCATTGTATTATAAGTATTACAAATTAAATTAATTATAGATATACTCGAAATCATATTATTTTATAAGTATGTATTTAGATAATATTGTTGCCCTTAGTTACAATTTACAATTAAAAATTTAATACTTATTATAGAATTTTAGAAAGAAAACAGCAGGAAACTTTTAATGCGAAATAAAAATAAATTTAATGTAATTAATCTGAAATAAATTATTTTTTTTTCTCAAATTTAGATTATTAAATAAATTTGCTAGATTTAAGTCTTGTCTTGACTCACATTACATTTTACAATTTGACTATGACCATAATTCAAAATTTCTCAACTATAATTTAGAATATATACGTTTTTTCCGGTTTTCGGTTCAGTTACGGTTCAAGTCTCTGATTCGGACACTATATTTACATTTTTTTTTTTCTTAATAATGTAATATGTTGTAAGTTTTAAATGTTTCGGATATTAATTGCAAATTGGGTGATTTTTGTATTTTCCGCTTTTTTTACTTTTTTGACAAAGTTTTTTGACACTTTTTTTCATACCAGCGATAAAATTTAAAGTCTAGTGCAAATATATATTTTTTCAATTGTCTCACTGAAAGCCTCACTGTTAATTTTCTAATTAATCATTATAAATCTGAATATGCTGATCTTTGGAAAATAATTTTTTCTCAAATATTAAATCAAAATATTTAATTTAAGTGGTCCTCTAATAAGAATAATATAATGCTTTGTAAATGTTTACAAATTACAGACAACAATTTTAAAAAGAATGTAGCTGCACATTAATGCCAGCAACTGTACATAAATTTGGTATAAATAGAAGCAATTTTTGATTTTAATTTTTACACAGTAATGCTTTTTTTTTATTTCTTTGTGTTAATAATAATTATTTCAACAAGTTTACTAATTTATTATCGAAAAGAAGTAGGTCTAACGTTGTTACCAATGGTTGACCTGATTACCAAAATAGTCAAGTGTATTAAATATTTAACAACAATATTCCTCTAAAATTTTTATAAAAAAATAATAAAAATCAAGCAATTTTGTTATGGAATGGTTCTTTTCGATTTCATCAATTATGGCGTACAACAAATTCTTGAACTATGAAGTGCATATCGTCTGCGCTCAGAAATGAAACAATGTATAATGAAAAGTATAGTTTCGAGTAATTTGAATTTAAAGATTTGAAAATTAAAAAAACGTATGAAAAAATATCAAGTAGCGTACAATTTTCATCTAAAAAACACATTTTAATCAACATTAAGAATATTGCAAAGTAGTTGTACTTATAAATTCGAGTACGAGGAATCGAATGATGCTATTGTCAAATAATGACGTATAAATGTCATACGTTGTTTCATTTCTCAGCAGACGATATTATTGTTTTGTTTTTTTTTAAAGTATTTTTTAAACACACAAAAAAAAAACTCAGTTTTCTAACAAAAATATTTCTGTTTCCATTTAACAAAATTCAATCTTAAATTTAAATAAAAAATTTGTAAGAGGAACACAATATTTTTTATTTTAAGTGGATAGAAATTGTAAACGTTAAAGAAAGCTTCTTTGTATTAACAAAAATTAAAATTTCTAAAATTAAAAAATATGATCGTTAAGTTTTGACTTTAACAAAAAAAATTTCAATATTATGTGGATTAGATAAAAGATTTGATTGTTGTAACAAAACTAGAATTTGGTTTTTTTTAACAACATTTTTAATTATAACAACAAAAAGATTTAATTTGAAATCTCTTAAAGTAACAAATACTTGTATCATATTAACAGATTTTTTTTTGGTAAAACTAAATATTTTTTTAACGTACAAAATATATTCTGTGCGAACTTATATTATCTTTTGGCGCTATACGAACAAACCCCAACCAATTCAAAAATAAAAACTTAAATCTAAATGACTAAGAAGTCATTCTTCAGCTCATGGCTATGGCCATCTAAAGCTGGACCTTACAGCAGCATTTCTTTTATGTTTATGAAAAGTGGATTAGGCCTAAAGATTAGACCTCAAGGGGATACCACTCTAAAAAAAACGAGCCAGGTTCTCTACCTCATGGGTCGTTTCGGAAACGAGAACACTTTGAAACTTTGGAAAAAAAACCACTCGTAAAAAAATTAATTTTTGGAAGTTTTAAGAACTGGAAAATATGGTGAAGATCCAAAATTAATTTATGATTTAAAAGATCAAGGTGGTGAAATTTTGTCTCTTCGTTATGATTTAACAGTACCATTAGCTCGTTACCTAGGCGTAACTAAAATTTCGTCTATAAAATGATACGTAAAAAGGTGAATTTTTAAAAGGTTGTATGGTGGAAACAGCAAGTATTCTTTGTCCAGATAAGAAAAAACGTATTACAAATATTTCTGAAAATTTATTATCCCAGTTAAAAACAAGAGCTTCATCTTTTACATATTTTTTTTTTTTTAGCACTAGACAACAGTTGTGATATTTAAGACACTGAACAGTTAGCGATATTTGTTCGCGGTATTAATAACCAATTTGAAGTTGTAGAAGAGCTTGCAAGCGTACAACCCATGAAAGGAACTGTGACTGGTGCGGATTTGATTACAGAAGTTGACAACTGCCTTAATAAAATTGGTTTAACATGGGGAAAAGCTGTTGGCGTTACTACAGATGGATGTCCAAGCTTAACTGGCAAAAATGTTGGTTTATTGAGAAGAATAAATGACCAAGTTAAATTTGAAAATCCTAATTTAGAAATATATTTTTTTTTCATTGCATTCTCCATCAGGAAGTGTCCTAAAACTTAGTAACGTTATTAGTGTTGTTACTGACATTGTTAATTTTATTCGTGGTCGTGCTTTAAATCACCGTGAATTTGTATCGCTAATGGAATCCGATCATACTGATATTCCGTACACCTGTAAGAGTTGTTGGCTGAGTTTGGCTAAAGTGTTGCGCAGAGTTTGGATATTGAAAGATGAAATAATTCTTTACTTATAACTTCGCTACACTTCAGGTTAGCAACCATGAATTTCTTGGTTTGAAAATAGGTTGGCGAATGAGGTGACACACTTATAAAAGATGGTTTGGTTTGAAATTAAAAAAAAATTGTTTGTAAAATTAAAAAAAAATTCTTTGTAAAATAAAATTTTAATTATTTGTAATTTAAATAAAAAAAGAATTTTTTTAATTTAAAGAAAAAATGGAAAATAAAAATAATATTCTTTTTTTTTTTTTAAATATTTTAATTTATTTTCTTTTTTGACAACCTACAATTTATTATTATTTTTTTTATATTGAAGCATTTTAAAGTATGATTTTTTCTGTAAATTTTCTGCAAATTGACAGGTTATACCTTTTTTTTTTTAAATGCAATAAAACTATGTAGTAAAATTTCTAGGTTTGTGTCGAACCTACACTCTAGAAAGTTTTTGATGTAAAATTACCACGATTATCGATGGTAATAAATTGCCATCGATAATCGTGGTAAATTTACTCTGCATGTGTAATACAAAATATTTACACATTTTGGTGTAACGTAAAATTACTCTAGAAAAGAATAATTTTACATCAAAGTTTACGCGAAATTAACGCAAAATTACTTCCAATAGAGAAAATTTTAACATAAAGTCGTAATATTAAACAAAAAATTACGCCAAAAGGTTGTAATTTAAATTTACACCAAAAAAACGTAAAAAATTTTTAAATTTTAATACCGTGGCTGAGTGGTAGCGTTGGCGGATTACAATGCTAAGGACGCAGGTTCGAATCCCGAAGACGGCATAAGAAAAATTAAATAAAAAATTTTTTGGATTTCTTTTTTTTTTTTATTTTTTTGAATTTTTTTATTATAATTTTTTTTTTGAATTTTTTTTTTTTTTTTGACTTTTTATTTTTTTTGAATTTTTTTTTTTTGAATTTTTTTTTGAATTTTTGTTTTTTTGAATTTTTTATATTATTATTTTCTTTTCCTAATTTCTTCTTCTAATTTCTTCTTATTGAATTTTTTTTATGCCGTCTTCGGGATTCGAACCTGCGTCCTTAGCATTGCAATCAGCCAACACTACCACTAGGCCACGGTATTGAAATTTAAAAACCATATAAAATAGAAAATATAAATTTGGTAGACACATTTTCTGTGTGGTGTGTTGGCGATTTACAAATGCTTACAAATTACAACTCTGATGTACTTTTTTAAATCCCAGAGTTTAAATTTACACCTGGAGTGTACACATTAAACTACAGAGTTTAAGTTTACACTGGAGGGTCTATACATTAAACCATATAATGTAAGTTTACAGCATAGAGTACAACAGTATTAAACCACAGAGTTTAAGTTTACACCAGAGAGTTTTCATTATTAAACCACAGGTGTAAATTTAGACCAAGAGTGTACAATGTTAAGCAACAAAGCGTATGCTTACAAAACGGCGTGTATATTTTTAAACCATATAATGTAAATTTATATCAGAGCACATATTATTAAGCCACAGGATGTAAGTTAACAACAGGGAGTGCAGATAATTAAACCAAGGAGTGTAGGCTTACACCAAGGAGCTTATATTTTTAAGTCAAAAATTTTAAGTTTAAACCAAGCAGTGCAAGGGTAAATTTATACAAAAAGATTTAATTTTTAAACAACGACGAATAAATTTACCCTTATTTTTAATGTAAAAAATACAATTTTACTATTTTTTGTGATATTTATTTTTTTTACGCCTTTATCAGTTGAATCTTAAATAACGAGGGTAATATTACATCAAAAATTACCATTATAATCGACGTAAAATTACGACCAAAACTATCGATTTTCTAGAGTGTACTTTCAAACCATGAAAAAAAAAAAAAAAAATATGTGGCAAACCAAGTACCAAACACAGAACGAACCCATTTTTGTCTGCAAAACATGGAATTCTGTGTTTGTAACCTGAAGTGTAGCGAAGTTATTAGAAATGAAAGATAATCAAAATTTCCCAGAACTAAAAAATGAGGAATGGTTAAATGACTTCACCTATGCTATCGATATAATGGAATATTTGAACGAAAAAATTTGCGGAAATAAATAATCTAGCAAAAAAAAAACTGTTTGTAATATTTGTTTCCACATATGTTTGCGGAATAATGTTCTCTAGAATGAGATTCAATAAATCACAGCACTGTTCTGCCATAACAGCCGAAGATCTGCAAGCAGTTTTAAGAATTGCTACAAGCGAATTGTGTCCAGATTTCGATGAACTGGTAAATTCGCATCAAAAATTCTACAAATCTCATTGAAATTAGAATTTTAATTATCTTTTTTCTGTATTTATTTTATTGAAGTTGAACTAAATTTTTCTTTTTTTTTCTTTTTAGGATTTAGACTTATGATCCAATGATTCCTGATTCAGAATGTGTTAAGATTAGGGCTTGCAATACCGGGATCCCGGAAACCGGGATCCCGGTATTACCGACCATTTTGGATACCGTTCAAAAATTGAAATTGTAATTATTTGGTTTGAATTTGAATTTTTATTTATAGCAACGTGGAAAGGTAATAAGTATCTTTTTGTTTATTATTATAATATTGGCAAAAGTCTGATCTAAAAAATACCTAAATAATAGAAATACCAACATTTCTTGACAATTTAACATTTTTAAGATTTTATTTAAAAAAAAAATTGTATTCTTTTTTCATTTGTGGCACCGTAATTACGCATTTTTTAATTACTTCAAATACCGGTATTAATACCGGGATCCCGGTATTAGTATAACGAGATACCGAAATACCGGTTTTAAAAATTCGGTCCGGTATTGCAAGCCCTAGTTAAGATTGTTTCCGAAATATTAGATTGTTTAAAGCGAAAGCCGCTGTTCAAGGATTAGAAGGAATAAAACTACTTCTAAAATATTGTGAGGCTATGGTGTTCAGAGGTTTTGAATACATCAGTATTTTTTGTAATGAATGCATAGTGCAATATTAAAGTTTTATTTTTGTTTTTATATTAATAGTTTTACAATGTGATATATTTCAAAATTTCAAATTTAATGTAATTAAACTTTCTATATATATGAGCTTGAGTTGCGCTACAGATAAATAAATAAATAAAAAAATAAAAATTGGAAAAATAAGTTTTGATTAATAAGTTTTGATTTAAGTTTAGCACGAGGTCTAGATCACTGATATCACAGAAAAAAATTTGCTCGTACTAATAACTAAATAATTCGTTAAAATCAACGAAAAATTCGTTATTTTGGCTACAACGAACATTTCGTTGAAAAAAGCTCGTAGTTCGTTAAAAAAGTTCGTTATACCCCAAAACCAAAAACCTTTCAAATTCTTCAGCAAAAACACCGCAAATACGAAAGAAAAATTTTACTAGACTAAATTTTTTTTATTTATTTAATTTTTTTTTTATTTTTTTTTTGTTTTTTATTTTAATTTTTTTTTTATTTTTTTTTTTATTTTTTTTTTTATTTTTTTTTTTATTTATTTTTTTTATTTATTTTTTTTATTTATTTTTTTTTATTTATTTTTTTTATTTATTAATTTTTTTTATTTATGTTTCTTTTTTTATTATTTATTTTTTAAATTTTTTTATTTAATTTTTTTTTAATAATTTTTTTTATGCCCGCTTGTGGCTTCGAACCACTGTCCTAAACATTACAATCCATCAACTCTGCCACTGAGCTATGAACTAAATTTACGGCAATGTGTAAAATGGAAAATATAAGTTCTGTATGGATTGAAATTTTTGTTTCCCGTATTTAACGATAACGAACTTTTTTAACGAGTACTAAAAATGAAAAAAAAGGTTCGTAATAGAAAATAAACGAAATTTACGTTACAAAAACGTATTTATTCATTATTTTTCGTTATCTTAACGAGAATGTCATTAACGAACTTTTTTGACGTAATGAGTACGAGCAAATTTTTTTCTGTGTAGGCAACCTTTTTCGAGAGCGCGTAAATTACAATACTTCCGATTATATATTGATCAACTGGGTAAAAAATTTTAACTCATCTTTTTTTTTAAATCAAACTTAAAAATAATAATATTGACAGAAAACTTTAATAATTAATGACTTCCTCGATGTTGAAACTCCTTGCACATTTTTTCTAAATTAGGTTGGTATGTTGTTGTTTTTAATCTGATACAGGCATCTGAATTTTTCAGCGACAATCTGTTTAAAACAAATTTCATTTGTGAAAATTTTTGCTCACAAACATATCTGGAACCAAAACCAAAGAAAAATCCAACTTTTTTTTTTTTATGGATGAAAATCTTGGTGGAAGTGATTACCAACAATTTGCTATTAAATTAAGGTTATTGGCTTCAGTTTTCTCAAGTTCTGCTCTTAATTCTTTGAATTTTTCTTGCCAGATACTTGAGTTTATTTAAAATCAATTAATTCAAGTAAAAATTTATCAATTTCAGGAAATTTAGAATAATTTATATTTATATCTTTTTCATCAATTCCGTTGGGATATCTATAATAAATGAATTTTCATTTAAATTTTTGAATATGTATTTACGATTTCTAATTGCGTTTTCACTGATCCTAATAATTTAAAAAAACTTTAAAACAAAATTTCTTCAAAATTAAAAAAAAATTAAAATGTAACTACTTGGCCGTTTTGGGTACTTGGAAATATAGCTTGCTAGGTTGATTTTTTTTATTTTAGTATTTAGAAACATGAAAGTTAGTTGGTGGAGGAGCAAATCAGAGGTGACATTTCTGGTCATTGTACTTCGATCCGATCCCAACCGGGTACCGCTGGATTTGGTTGGGATCAGGAACGACCAGAAACGTTCCTCTATCTTACATTTGTCTTCAATATCACCTCCATGAACCCAAAATCATGATCTCTCAGTTATCATGGATTCCTGGAGATGGCAGTGAAGCCGGATGTAACACCACTTCGTAGCATGGATCCCCCTGAGTTTCCATGTGGTGTGATTGGCATGCCTTAGCTTCGGATTCTTGGATATACCCAAGAAGCCTCCACCAAGATCGGGATTTTGGGTTTACACTGGAAGTGGCATTGTGTGGCTCACTTTCCAGTAAAACACCGCTGAACTTGTTATCTCAAGCCAGTGGGATTAATCCCGCAAAGCTTAAGATGGCAAGTTCTAGCACCTAAAGAAAAAAGGGTAAAAAAATATATTTACCTTTTTTTTTTGTTTTGTGGTAAAACATAATATGAAATTGTTGTAAAAAAATCAATTCTTTTATATGATCAAAACAATTTCTTATAAAAAACAAAAAAGAAAGGTAATTATGCAAAATTTACAAAATATTACATCAGGTGTATTATTCTGTAAATCATGCTTTTTATATATTCTTGACCAAATAAAAAAAATTCTTGAGTTAAAAAAAAAATGCTGTTATATTATTATTTGTTATTTATATAACTAGTTAAATAATGTTCTATATTTTGGGTATATCATTTCACCGTAACATTTTGTAGGAAAGTAAGTAGCATTTTCCTGAAATTAATACTTTTAACGTAATGAAAGAGAAAACTAATAAAAAAGGGTTTATTAATCTGATGAAAATAAAATTAAAAATAAAAGTAAATTCTTGTTTTCATTATTTGATCTACTGTGGATAAGTTTTGACGATTACAAAATCTTTTATTAGTTTCATTAACAATTATACAGTGGTAATAAAATTCTATTTTTTGGGCAAGTGGTAAAATTCCGAAAAGGGGTAAGTGTAGAGGTCTGTCTTGGGCAACAGACTAGGTTACCAGAGTGAGTGGTCTCAAAACGATGCGCAAGCGCTTATAATCCGCCACTTTAACGAAAATTCTGTTTCTCAAAATTTTTTATGTTTTGGATATAGTTAGGTTCATTATATTTAAATTATTATTATATAACTCGATTTAATTTTTACCCCCGACGCAAAAACAAAGGGGTGTTATGCGTTTGACGTGTCTGTCTGTGGCATCCTAGCTCCCGAACGGATGAACCGATTTGGATTTTTTTTTTGTTTGAAAGATGAATTAGTCGGGAGTGTTCTTAGCTATGTTTGATGAAAATCTGTCCAAGATGGACGCCGCCTCAAAATGGTGGATTACATATTTTTTCACAACTACCTAAAATCCAAGATGGCTGCCGTGCCGCCACAAAATGGCGTGTTACATATTTTTTTACAACTCCTTAAGTTTGGGTATCAAATGAAAGGGCTTGACTAGTAGAATACTATACACTATAACAAATTTCAAATCGAAGATGGCCGCTGCCACAAAGCACATTTTTTTTAAGGAGTCCTTATAAAAAGCATGAAATAAAAAATTAAATTAAAAATTTAAAACGCCCCCGACAAAAAATAATAAAAATTATGACCCTACGCAAGTACGTAAGAAATTTTTTTATTAAATGTTGTCGTGTCGGACTCAATCTTGAATCTCAGAACTTTTATAACTCACATTAAATGAAAGTAAAAAAAATCAGCTGTCGTTAAACTACAGCCTTCCTCATAACTCATATTAAAGATAAAACATAAACCTGGCCGGAAATGAAATTCATTCTAAGAAAGTGAATATTCATCATCACAAAAGTTTAAAAGCTAATCCATTCAATCTTGAAACAATTTTTCTTTTTTAAAAATCCAATAAAATACAATTATTTTTGCTCGCCAAATTCAAGTCAAAATTTTACATAATCTTTAAAAGTGGCTGATACTCATACTCATTAATTTACTGATTTTTATTTGTATTTAGATCAGCAGTCAGTAGTTCAAGTTAAAAAAAAAATGAAAATTTACCAAGGCTTTTTTGTTTTTTTTAAAACAAAATGCTAATTTACGTTTCCTGTAATTAAAAAAAAATTTAATAAATATTTTGAATTTCTTATTTAAAAACATTATGTTTTCCATACTTAAGAAAAAAAAATGTTTTTTTTTTTATTTTTAAATTAATTTTCATCAGAGTAATAAACCCTTTTTTATGAGTTTTCTCTTTCATTACGTTAAAAGTATTAATTTCAGGAAAATGCTATTTAATTTCCGGATTTTAATGAACGAATTATTTTTTTACATAAAATTTTCTTCGCTTCATAAATTGAAAGAAAAATTCTTGTATAATACACATAGAAAAATGAAGTATAAAAAAAAAAAGGGCGATCATAGAAAAATAAGTCAATTTTTTACAAAAACCAAATATATACATTATTTAATAATGTATATATTTGGTTTTTGCAAAAAATTGACTTATTTTCCCATGATCGCCCTTCAAAGATATAATGTATGTATTTCGTTTTTGTAAAAAATTGACTTATACTCCTTTGATCGCCCTTCAAAGAATTATTTTCTTTGAATTCAAAATTTTTATGGCCAGGATGTCCATATTCTTTCTGTCTAGTTTAATGAAAATGAAAAGAAAAATTATAATTATTCAAAAATTTGATTGACAAGTCTTTATTTCTACTTTTATATAGAATTCTTATTTTACAATTCTTGAAATGGCGGAGTATCAAAAAAAAAATTGTTATAGTAATAGAATTACTAAATTATTGTAGTAACTAGTAACAGCTATATTCTACTATTTATTTACTAAAAATTATATTTAAACTAACAGTTGTTAATGAAATGTAAGCGAACTACTACTGAGTTAATTAAGTAATGTTGAGTGGATCATGTTCTCTAGAACTTGGGGGCCTTTTTGAATTATGAAATATTTAAAAATATATTGAAGTTTATGAATATTATTTATTAAATCTTAGTAAATTTATAGCTATTGAAGAAATTTTTTTTTACAAAGTTAAGGATAAGATAGGGGCTTTAATTAACTAATCGCAAAACTTTTTTTTTCTATAGTCTTCAACATTATTATTTTAGAAAATATTATTAATTAATTTTCCTAGAAAATATTCATTGGTTATTTATTTATGTTTATATGGTGACAAGGATATGAAATAAAAACTCAGACTTATGTTGAAAAATGGAGGAAAAATAATAGAAAAATGAATTTTCTTCTTTTTTTTTATAAATGAAGCACACAAATATTTTATACAACAATTATTTTAACTTAATTAATTGGGGTATTTTGTATCTTTTTCTTTTATTATTATTTATTAAGATGAAGAAATTAATAAAATTGTGTTTAATCTCACTGTGAGAATAACAAAAAAAAATAATAATTTTTTTTTTGGTTTTAAATTCCAAAGAAAAAAAGGATCACTAAGAATGGATATTTTTTACCTTAAAAAAAAAAAAGAAATAAATTCTTTATATAACTTAACAAGAAATATGAAGTTTTTCAATACTAATCTTATAATTTTAATAAGTTAATGTCTTTTTTTTTTTTATTATATTTTAAAAAGAGATCCAATTTCGAATTCTCGTCATTTATAATTTTTTTTTACATCATTAAATGTTAAAAAAAAATTTCAGTTGTTTCGAAGATTTTTATTTGTGGAAGTTAAGATAAAAATATTGGATTCATAACCTTAGTTTCCTTCTAAGTTCAAAATTTTAAAGTAAAATTTATTTATTTTCTGATTCCGCCGCTGATTCCGACAGAAAAGAAAAATTAGTATAATATTCCTAGAATATTACATGGTACTGGGAAATATATTTATTTTAATTTTATATTTTCGCAAACAATAATATATCTGTGGCCACATGACATAACCGCTTAAGTCGAGTTAGGCGGTTATGATTTTATTATTTTCAAGTGTTGGTCATATAATTCTACGCCTCATATTTGGCTTTTAAAAACTTAAAATGGTTTTAAAATTCTATAATCTTCTCAAATTAGGTTCCATTTATCTTAATTAACGATTTCAGGAAAGGATTTTAAACTTTAAACTGCTCCCCTCAAAAGTAGTAAAATCGACTTAGGCGATTATGTCATGTGGCAACAGATATAATAGTACATACTTTATATTTACAGAATGCGTTTTAAGTAAATAACAGATGTGTGGAAATTTTTTTTTTATAAATTTTTTTGTACTGAATACACAATTGTAATAGATTTAAAATTTAAAACTTGTTTAAACTTTGTGGTTAGTTTTAGAACAACACATAAAAAAAATAAAAAATTGATGGCTTATCATTAATTTATTTTTATGTATGTATGTATAATGAATTGTCTAAAGTGGATATAAGTTTATCAAAAATTCCGAGCTTTGTATGTTTAAATTTTTCCACATTTTTCTTTCGTTCGTTTAATTATTATGATAACAATATGCTAGTAGTAAGGCGCAACAGACTGAAATAACTTTTAATACCTAGCTTTTCCAACTATATGTTAATAATTATAAAGCAGTAATCAAGATATAATATTCTTGAATTAAAAAAAAATACAAATTGAATTATGTATGGTATTATCAGGGGCGTCGATAGCCAACACCGGGCCCGGGAAAAAATTTTTACAAATAAAAAAATTTTTTATAGGTGTTTTATAGGTTTTAACATTATGAAAATAATACTAATTGAGCCTCCTAAACACATAATTTTATCATTAATAGTCACACTTTGTACATTTGTACAATACAAATCTATCTACTTCTGAAATCAAAATTATGGTGTACAGAGTAGGAAATAAGATCATATGAGAATCAGAATGTAAAGTTTTTTCGCTTTATATAAAAACTTGTAGATTCCACTTTAAAAAATCACAAATAATTAGTAACGAGAATCTCTCCTAGATTATTTAAATTCGGACCGCGATCCAAACAGTCCAACAAATACAAACAGTTTGGATGTCTAGTAATAGTAGAAATAGAAAATTCATTTTCTGAAAAAAAGCTGAAAAATCAACACCTTTAAATTATACTTACTAATGATAATTTTCATACACTTTTTTTCCATAACAAATCACAAGAAATTTTACTTGACGCCATCATCAAGGACTTTTTATGTAAATTTTTTCCAATAATGACTGTAATAAGCATGAAACTTAATATCACTTATGTATAATGTATAAGCATGAAACTTAATATCACATATGTATAATAGGGTGGAGCGATGTACCACTTTGTCGAATTTAGAAAACCCTGACCCCCTATCTTTTAGGTATTGTTGAGTAAAGAAAAACTGTATTTAAAGTTTGACTTTTTTTTCATATCCTGATAGCGCACATCGGCCTCAAAGTTTCACATTTTTCAGTTTTTTTATGGTTTTTGTTCGTTTTAAGCATTTTTCTCAGTGAAGGACTTATTTTAGCGAAAAATTAAGTTCTAAAGAAATGTAGCCCAGAAAAAAAACAATGAAATTCATATAACTCTTTCAATTTTCTATAGAAAATTACTGATTTTATAGACAAAACTTAAATAGAAATAAAAACTTCGTTTTTTATGTGTTTGCTTACTTTTATCAAATTTTCTCAGGGAAGGACTTCCAGGAAGTAAAATATATGTTTTACAACAATATTCAGTGTTAAAATACGAACAAAATGGACTAGAATTTTTGGGGTTAGCAATAAAATTAAAGTAAACGACAAATTATTAAAGTTACGTAAAACATTTTTATTTCAGGAATTTTCTTATTTACAAATTTTTAACATAATCTTTTTTGGTGTCAAATTTTGGTAAATTTCTTTTTGACTCAATTTTGGAACGAATAAACCCATCTCTATTTTTGAATCCACAAACTTCTTTTGATGCCTCTGTAACCATTTTTACAGCTCTCTCTACCGCTTGACTGTGGCATGGAAAACTCTTTATTTCAGAATAAATATTTTTTCCATTTTCAACTATTTGTTTCAGTTGCTCTTCTGAGTATTCCATGAGAAGTGGGGGTTCGAATAATTCCTCTTTCTGCCAATCGATTAAGTCGTAATATTTTTCGCAGTTAAAATCCAATTTAGGAATGCGGAAACATCTGACTATTTTATTAACTTTACCACGAGCTTGAATAATACGCTTAACAGCTAATTCCCTTACGTCTTTGTTGTCATCGAAAATCATGGCTAGTAACAAATTCTCACAATGACCAAAGAATCCATTACGGGAAATCACAGAATCAACTTTTTTTTTTAAATCGTCAGAAAGATATCTTGTTAATTTTATGAATTGAAATAAATGATGTGGTCCATAAATAACTGAAGGTTTTCTCTTAATTTCAAACCAAATCACGGCATAAACTTTCATAATAAATTCTACAAGAACTTTTAGCTCTTCAGTTGGATCACATGTAGAAACATATAAGCGCAGAACTCGATTTGCTGTTGTTAACCAACGTGCTTGTGATAATTTTCCTGGATTTTGCTTATAAACACTCGCTGAACGATCACCATTTTTGATAGCATTACATATATCTAATAAATATGTTTGGTCTTTACTAAGCTCATAATTGATACTTGTATTTACTTTCGGAATATGCACTAAAACTGGTTCAAATGAAACTACTTTAAGATGCTCACAATCCAATAATTTCTTTCCAATGGGTCCAGAAAAACTGGATGGACCAGTAGCTTTCCCATCTAAATGGTGTATCAAATGACGCAGAGGTAGCTCATTAGCATGAAGCAGACAAATTATCCATTGAAGTGGTCGCTTGAGCTCTATTTCAAGTAATCGAATTATCCCATTCCTGATTCCTGTATTAACATTTGTTCCGTCACATCCGACAAGACTTAGTCTAGAAGTTGTGATTCTATTTTCAACAAAAAAATTCATAATACTATTTTTTATAGCTGCTGCTGTTCCAGAAAAAGGGGTAACATGACCAATATATTCTGATCCAGGTTCGATAATGAGAACATAGTGGTCTTCCCTTAGAAGACTCCCATTTCTCATTAAGGTTGAATCAATACGGCCATCGAAATATAGACCTTTAATTTGAATTTTTTGAAAATCCGGCATAAGCGATTCTCTAACTTTTAATCTGGCTCTTCGTGCTTTGCTTCTATCAATTATATTGATTCGGTTATTAAAATCGATGAGTCCAATATCTTTAAGTACAGCTGTTGCAATGGATGCCCCTGCTCTATCTGAAACATTAAATCTATCAAGAGTTATTGCTAATGTTGGGAGTTGTATTTTGTTTCTCAAAGTTGTTTTTATTTTTTTTGACGGGGTTGGCTCGAACAATTCCGTGGACTCAGTTTCTTGGATTGGTGATGATGATGGAGCTGATTCTAAACTTTTTGATGGTGAAATAAGTGACCTCTCCGATGATGCTCGTCTAAGTGGAATAATCATTCGTAGTTGTCGCTCATTTCTTTGGTCCTGTAAGAACTGCCTTTGTAACATTGGTACTTTACGATCTGGCTTACATTTACATGTTCTATAATTGACGCATTTACAACTAGCAATATCAAATATTTTTTTGCTTTCTTCTTTAAATTTATCAAACTTTAATTTAGTTGCCCCTTTTTCCCATCTTTTTTTGGGAATTTTAATGAGCCTTAATCTCTTCTCACGATAATTTTTAATGAGAACTTGTATTTGTTGTTCGCTGACAGTTGGAATTGAAGCCTTTCTCCAAATATTTTTCAATTTTTCCACAATGATAGATGTGGCCTTCACTGCAACTCCTCCAACTTTTCCAGTCAACAATTTTTCTTTACTTTCATAATACAGAAAGTATTTTATTACCTGTTCATAAGTTGGCAAAACATCGGATGACAATTTTTCATTCCCATACTGACCAAAAATAGGACAAGTTGTTGATGATCGAGTCATTTTTTAATTTTAAGTTCCGAAAAAAAATCTATTTTGAACACGGTAAATTAATTCTTCCTAAATTATTCTTTGTTATCGCTTTCTTTATCGCCTCATTTAAAAAACTTTTATAACAACCGTTATATTATGTAATAAAAATCTCCTTTGTCTTAGGATTTTTTTTTTGTTAAAGAAAGTCTATTTCATGTTTGTGACATCCTAACCCCGCATAACACAAATACCGTAAAATTTTCCAAGTCCTTCCCTGAGAAAATTTGATAAAAGTAAGCAAACACATAAAAAACGAAGTTTTTATTTCTATTTTAGTTTTGTCTATAAAATCAGTAATTTTCTATAGAAAATTGAAAGAGTTATATGAATTTCATTGTTTTTTTTCTGGGCTACATTTCTTTAGAACTTAATTTTTCGCTAAAATAAGTCCTTCACTGAGAAAAATGCTTAAAACGAACAAAAACCATAAAAAAACTGAAAAATGTGAAACTTTGAGGCCGATGTGCGCTATCAGGATATGAAAAAAAAGTCAAACTTTAAATACATTTTTTCTTTACTCAACAATACCTAAAAGATAGGGGGTCAGGGTTTTTTAAAATCGAACTTTAAAAATTTTTCATACAACGTCGCTCCACCCTAATGTATAATGTATATTGTTTTTGTCGAAAAAAAAAATTAAACAAGCGGGCCCCTTAGCTCTGTGGGCCCAGGGAATTTCAATGCATTTGTTTTACAGTGTTGCTAAGAAAGAAATTAACTTAGATACAAATATCTTTCGCTTGTACGATAAAAATTAAATTATCTATCTACACATCATAATTCATATTCTTTTAACGATTTTCTTAATAAAGTTGGGGTTAAAACATAAACATAAAAGTGAATGTGTTGCGGATTGGATGGATGTACGGCACAGTGATGTTGGTCAAATCGGTTTGAAAACAACTGAAACTTTTGAATTGCTGTGGAAAAAAAAACCTAATTTTTTTGTTATAAGATTCTATTCTTATTTATCATTAAATTCATATTCTTGGTTTTAAGTAATGAGCTTCATGTTTTATGAAAACCTATAATTACTAACCTGAATTATAATTTCAAGAATTTAGTCCTTAAAAATGTCTACTTCAAACTTTTTCTCAACAAAAGCTGCGGTTCGATTAGTTCTGACACAACCTTTTTACTTTCTTAAGGGAAGAGTCTATTTTTATTTTAATACTGAAAAAAGCAAACCAAAAAGAGAGATATATTATAGTGTATCATAAAAGATAAATTAAAATGTCAAATTCAAAAGTATCAATTGAAAAAAATAAAATAAAAAAATCCAACTTTAAATTAAAAATATTAAGATGATACATAGATTGCAGAAATTGTATGTATAAAACATTTAACCCTTTATTATGCAAAACTTTTTCTTCAACGTATATTTTTAGTTTGGCAATTTAATTTTTTTCATATTATTAAAATATCTTCATGATATAAAAAATTCACAAAATTCTAATAAAATATATTTCGTCGACCCAACATTATAATGTCGTATCTGCAAAAACTAAGTTTCGAGAAAATCGACTTTAAAGTTTGGAATGCTCGGAAAAAAAATTGAGCCGAAAAACTTTTTAATTTTTTTTCGTGATTCGCCTCAATAATCTTTCTAGATTTGTGTCTTAAAAGCATATTTTATGCTACCAAGTAATAACAGACTTTTTTTTAACTTCTTTACCTTAAGGTCCGGGAAAAATTGAAATTTCATACAGATACGATATTATAATACTGAAAATTTTTATCCAAATATTTATTTTTTCAAGTATATTTTAACACTTAAATTACATAAAATGATCTTTTACAACTTTTAAGAATTAAGAGACAATTATTTATTTTAAAGCCAAATTATGTATAGAAATAGCAGTTACGACATTATAATATTGAATTTTTTTTATCGATATTTTACATACAATTCTGTCGTAATGACATCATTTTGTTGGTTACGACATTATATTATTTTATTAAATCTTTTTTAGGTCTCTAACGACATAATCGACACTGAATATCTCGGGAACTATTGAAGATACAGCAACGTGGATAAAATCGAAAGATCATCACGAAAAATATAAAGATCAATTCTTAACTCATTTTCGCAAAAAATGCAGATACGATATTATAATTTTGGGCCTACGATTTATATCTTTTTATTGGCAGGTTCCATATTTATTTCAGATTATGGTGAATAATCGAAAGACACTAGTCTCTGAGGGTAGACCTTCATTTGTTCGTAATTTTTTCTTCGTAAAACATAAGTTCGTAAACATTTCTTCGTAAAACATTTCTTCGTAAAAACATTTGTTCGTAAAACATTTGTTCGTAAAAACATTTGTTCGTAAAAACATTTATTCGTAAACATTTGTTCGTAAAACATTTGTTCGTAAAACATTTCTTCGTAGACCATTTCTTCGTAAAACATTTCTTCGTAAATATTTCTTTATAAAAACAAAAAAAAAAAACTGCGTAATGGGAAGGAAAGGCTTAAAAACAAAAATATTGTCGAAAAGTATGATCAGCTTGACAGGAGACTATATCTTACATCTATTGCTGATAATATTAAAATTAAAAAAATACTGTAAAAAAAATAGCGTGTAAAAAAAAATAGGTTTCTAAAAAAGCAAAATGTAAAGAAGAATTGAAAACAAAAATATAAAAAATATTAAAAAAAAAAATTTAAAAATATTAAAAAAAAATATATCAATAAAAAAATATAAAAAGTAAAAAAATATGAAAAACAAATATAAAAAAAAAATATAAAAAAAAAATAAAAAAATAAATAAAAAAATATATGAAAAAATATCAAAAAAAAAATTAAAAAAAATACGTCCACGTCGTTAGCTCTGGGTAACAAATGTTTCACGAGCAAATGTTTTTACGATCAAATGTTTTACGAGGAAATGTTTTATGAAGAAATGTTTTACGAAGAAATGTTTTTACGAAGAAATGTTTTACGAACAAATGTTTACGAACAAATCTTTTACGAAAACAAGATTACGAACAAATGAGGGTAAATCGTCTCTGAGCCAATATAAGTTTAAAATCAAATATTGAACAATAATAATAAAGTAATTAATTCAATGTGACTTTAGGAGATAGATTCTAATTGAGATATGATGTATATTATCAATTCAATATAACGTTAAGTTAGAGCCCGTTCCCAAACTGAGACTATTTTAGAAACTGAAAAATTATTTTAATTTCTAGAATTTCTAGTTTTGGACACGATTATACAGCTGTTATTTTACAATTATTTTACAAATTAAGATTTTTTGACGTAAAAATCGTTCCGAAATGATATTTTATTTTTGAAAACTCTGCAAAGGGAAATTTTAAATTTCCTATAACAATCTCAGTTTATAGGTGTACTTTTAAGTGCACCTCATTTTTAAAAAAAACAAAAAAATGAAAATTCAAGCAGACGTTGCAGATGATACAGATTAAATGTCAAGACTATTTCAATTTATGAAAAAAAAAGAATTTTCTTAAGCAGAAAAAGAATATTTCACGATTTAAAATAGTCTCAGTTTGGGAAAGGGCTCTTAGTTATAAGAATCATCATCATATAATAGATTTTTCAATCTATAAATTTTTTCCAAAAATTCCAAAAAGTCCAAACATTTTTTATAATTCCAAAAAATTTTTATTCCAAAAAATTTTGATACATAATATTTACTCTATATTTCTTTAATTAATTTATGAATGTTTTCACAATGTTGATATTATCATCATTATATAATTTTCTTCATCTGCTTGATTCAGGAACAAGCATAGTTTGTGTTTATTGAAATTTCATAGTTCAACATAATTCATTATATTTTTCTTATTATACAGCAATGTTGAATTTTTATTTTATTTTTCATAAAATTAAAAGAAATTTTTCCGTTGCCTTTTTGTTAAAGGATTAACAAAAGTATATTTTTAAAGATAGTTAAAACACAAGGTATACAATACAAAATTATACACACTGAATGCAAGAATATTAATTTTGTTGGGGTAAAATATATACGTATACTTACAGGAATCTCATATCATGAAAGCCAAAAATTTTTTTTTGACGCTTTAGTGCAGTTTGTTTACAAAACTTGAGGCCGAATATTCAGTTTTTATTTTTAACATAAAAAAGGTAAATTATTTCCAATTTTGCGGAACAAAACATATTGCCTTTCTAGCCCGTGAAGTCATTTTTGGACTATTAGAACATAATATTCAGACTTATACTTCTGGACAACACAACATGTATATTGTATATAGCAGGGGTGGCCAGACTTTATACCGACAGGAGCCGAAATTACAAAAATTAGAATTGTCGAGAGCCGCAATTAGAAATTGTTTCAAATATGTAAACTGTCTTAATTGTCATTTTAATTTATATTTATTTTCATTCATAATTCTTTTAAAAAAATTACATTTATATAGATTAAAAACACTTATAGAAAATTTTTATTCATTAATCGTTGAAAATCTGGCTCATAACTTGTTAGTGCCGTACGAATAAGTTCAGTTAAATGTTATTTTGTTAGATGGGAACGGTCGATTAAAGAAATACAAAGATTCACAGCAGTTTGTTGCAGTGTTTAAAATTTCCCGCGTGCTAAATAAAAACAGAAGTGCAAGTAACTTCTGTTTATTTTTGAAATAAACCGCACTTGTACATAATTAAATTTATTTTTCACGCAAAAATCTGTGTGTTTTTTTAACAAAGTCCACTTTCATTCTTGAGCGTATGCGTAAAAAAATAAAAAGAAAAAAAATAAATCACTTCTATTAAAATAAACAGACTCTATTAACCCTCCAAGTCTATTACTCTTGGAAATTTGTTTTTGAAGATATTTTTGGATTTTGTGTTCCAAAAAATCCGGTAAGAATCGAGGGTTAAACAAATAAATTCCTACAAACACATAGTGATCTACACACAATACTTTTCAAGAAAAAATCAATACTATAAAAAGGAAATCTTCTTAATGTATTAGTTTTTATCAATCCGAACGCAAAATTAACTAGAATTAATCATGTAATTGTATGGGTTGATAAGTTATAGGAATAAAAACAAAACAAGAAATTTATTTTAAAGTGGACAGTATTATTGTGGACTTTTTTTTCGCATGTTAAAAATTAAAAAGAAGTAACGCACACTTGAAAGTTCGTTAAAGATTTTTTTTTTACAGTTCTGTTTAAATGTGAGAAATAAAAAAATAACCCGCAGTGGTCCACTTCTGTTTATTTTTTGGAACTTCTGTTTATTTTGCGTTATATTTTGAACACTGGTATGTTGTACCAAATATCGAAATCAATTTAAGCGCTGCATTCTTTAAAAGGAGGATATGCATGTTTATTTATAAAGAAAAATTATATGACAACGAATATATTACATAAGAAAACGGTTTTTTTAAAATTGTATTTTTTAAAATCAATTTTTAACAATATTTTTTCAAACGTGCCTAGAGCCGCAGTGAAGAAGAACGAGAGCCGCATGCGGCTCGCGAGCCGCAGTTTGGCCAAGTATGGTATATAGTATTAAAAAAAACACGAAGCAGTCATAGAACTGCCGACAGAAGTTTATACTTAAAGATTTAAAAAGCTATGAATAATTTCACCGGAGCTACCTATTTTGAAAAAAAAAAAAAAAATTTCGTATATTTTGCTTCGGCACGACCTAATCGTAGCTCCCCACCCAACATTTTTTTTTCAGGTAATCTTAATTTCACCGGAGCTACCTATTTAAAAAAAAAAAAATTTTTCGTATATTTTGCTCCGGCACGACCTAACCGTAGCTCCCTGTCCAAAAATTTTTCGGCTGGTAATCTTAATTTCACCGGATCTACCTATTTAAAATAGCTTCGTATATTTTGCTCCGGCATGACCTAACCGTAGCTCCCACCCAAAAATTTTTTTTCAGGTTATCTTAATTTCACTGGAGCTACCTATTTGAAAAAAAAAAAAAAAAATTTCGTATATTTTGCTCCGGCACGACCTAACCGTAGCTCCCCACCCAAAAAATTTTTTTCAGTTAATATTAATTTCACCGGAGCTACCTATTTTGAAAAAAAAAAATTTTGTATATTTTGCTCCGGCACGACCTAACCGTAGCTCCCCACCAAAAATTTTTTTTCAGGTAATATTAATTTCACCGGAGCTACCTATTTTGAAAAAAAAAATAAATTTTCGTATATTTTGCTCCGGCACGACCTAACCGTTGCTTCCCACCCAAAAATTTTTTTTCAGGTAATATTAATTTCACCGGAGCTACCTATTTTGAAAAAAAAAAATTTTTCGTATATTTAGCTCCGGCACGACCTAACCGTAGCTCCCCCCCCAAAAAATTTTTTTCAGGTAATATTAATTTCACCGGAGCTACCTATTTTGAAAAAAAAATTTAGTTTTAAATAATTTGTAAACGAAAGATTTTTAAAATTAATTTGAATTTAAATTTTTCTCGTCAAATTATTTTGTTTTTATTTATTTTGAGTATTTTTTTTTTTCTTATTTTTCTGAGAAAAATCTCATGCGTTTTAGACACTCGAATCGATACTCGAATTGAAACATGATTTTTACCCTCTACCAAAACCTCACAACGCGGCTAAAGAAGTATAAACTTCAAAAAAAAATTCTAGATGGAATTTAATATTTAAGCGTTTATTAAATCCACAACGAGTTGCTTGTAAATATTGACACAACATAGCAGAAAATATTTAAAGAGCACACTTGAAAAATAAAAGTTTCATGCTATTCTATAAATACTTTATTCTTTTATTAATTTTTGCTGATAACAACTATTGAAGAAGTTTCAAGTTTAAAATATTTGGGGATAAAAAACTTAAAATTAAATATTAAAAAATAAATAATTCCATATTAGTACCGCAGCCATCTATACGGACAAAGATTGTTTTTAGCTATACTGATGCACTTCGCAATATCTAATTAGCATACATTCTTCCTAAACTTAATTCTAAATTAAATTTAGTCGGACAAACCGAAATTCATTTTTAAGCCTAAAAGGTTAATATTAAAATGATTTTTCACCCAATAGTCTTATGCTGCTCGAACCCACCTAAATAAATTACAAATAGCCCAGAATAAGATATTAAAAATTATTTATAAACTTCCGTTACTATTCCACTGTAAAAATCCACAAAATGTCCAACATCGAGTTTGTTGATGTAATAATATTTAAATATTGCGAAAGATTTTATGAAAAATGTTTATATTCTGATAATCCATTAGTGCAAAATCTCACATAGTGAAATTAAAGTAGTTTTACGTTTAGTTAGTTTATTGTAGTTTAAGTTTTATACTTTATTTTATCCCTGAATAGAAGATTATTATCCAACAAATAGATAAAGTTAAATCAGAACTTAACTCTGTAAGTCAATTATTATATAAGTGAAAAATAAAAAAACTTGTAAATTTAAATATCTTGGAAATGAATATAAATTGAAAATATAATTTGGTCGGACTTACCAGCATATTTGATACCAGCATATTTGATTCAAGAATTAAAAATACTTCAAAATAACAGCAGCATAGTCAAATATTTATTTATAACAATTCGATATATTTTAAATGCATTAAACCACTGAAAGCAAAACCACTGAATGCACAATGAGTATTGAATTCGATAATATGAATTTCATAAAATTAGACAGAATTTGTGAATTTATGAATTTATGAATTTCAGTTTTTAGTTTTAAACATTTCGCCGCCTTTTAAGCTTGTCTATCTGCTATTAAAATGATTTTCCGTTGTCATTTGGTTATGATTTTATTATTATTAATTATATCAGCAATTACTGATGTAATGGGCTATATATCAAGACCATGTACATATAATAGACACTGCCATAGTAGAGGATTGATTTGCAGGAACAATCAATGTGATAGAAAATGATATTTTGAAAATAAGAAATTGTGAAATAAAAAAAAATAAAACCTTTTTAAACTTTTTTTATTTCTTTTTCTAAACTTTAAAATAAAATTTATCTTAAATTGAATATTAAATTGGCTATAGTTTATTAAAGATTCAGGCTAGACTATCAAAACTTGTTTTTTTTTCAATTCTCGGGTTGAAGTAATAAAATATGATTTCAAAATTTAAGAATGTGGGGTCAAATAATTTATTTATAATAATACCATGTTTTATATAAGCATTTATATTAGATTTAGATTCTCATCAATTGTAATTTTGAGTTATAGAATTATATTTTATTACCAAAGCACATGACAGAGATATTAAATATGAAATACATATATTTGTAAGGTTACACCGAGGAAAAGTTATTACATCATACAAAATAGCGTTTTTCTCATTTAAAATATATTAGGATGATCAAGTCGAAATTCTGTATTGCAACATGTCTTCCAGAATATCATAATGAAATTTCTGAAGGTTTGAAAAACATTGAATAACATTGTTAAACCCACTTTATATATTTGTATGATTTTGCCCAAAAATTGCCTATTTTTTATTATTTGAGGTGATGGTAGGACAAAATATTTATAATTCAAGGCTAATGAAAGATTCCTGCACTGCAATGTAGCCAGAAACAGGGGGGGGGGGGGGGGGGAGGGGGGTATAATTCCCTGGGCCCACAGTGCTTAGGAGCCCGCTTGTTTAATTTTTTTTGCGACAAAAACAATATACATTATACATATGTGATATTAAGTTTCATGCTTATACATTATACATATGTGATATTAAGTTTCATGCTTATCACAGTCATTATTGGAAAAAATTTACATAAAAAGTCCTTGATGATGGCGTCAAGTAGAATTTTTTGTGATTTGTTATGGAAAAAAAGTGCATGAAAATTTTATTATTAGTAAGTATAATTTTAAGGTGTTGATTATTCATCTTTTTGTCAGAAAATTAATTTTCTATCTCTACTATTACTAGACATCCAAACTGTCTGTATTTGTTAGACTGTTTGGACTGCGGTCTGAATTTAAATAATCTAGGAGGGGTTGTCATTACTAATTATTTGTGATTTTTTAAATTGGTATAAATTAAAGTGGAATCTACAAGTTTTTATATAAAGCGAAAAAACTGTACATTCTGATTCTTATATGATCTTATTTCCTACCCTGTACACCATAATTCTGATTTCATAAATAGATTTGTACAAATGTACAAAGTATGACTATTAATGATAAAATTATGTGTTTAGGAGGCTCAATTAGTGTTATTTTCATAACCTTTAAAAAAAAATTTTATTTGTAAAAATCTTTTCCTGGGCCCGGTGTTGGCTATCGATGCTCCTGTATATATGTAACACTTGTATATAGTTGTAAATAATTTGTAGTTTATTTGGCATAAGGAAAGGACTAAACTGGTTAGAACAATTCTAGACTTTTTTACGAATTCTTAGAAGCTATATAATATTGTAAGTTCGCTTTTACATTGTTTTAGATATATTTAACGTTTTCAAAATCTCAATTTTGTAAAGAAAAAACTTTATAATTGACTCATACATAATGTTAAAATTATATATTAATTTATGTTATGCAATATTTTTGTTATGTTCACATGTTTTAAGATTGTTGCGGTTGTTTTTTTTGATGTATTTGCATTTAGTTTGTTTAAAAAAAACGATAAAATAATATGCAAAACCATTTTCTAATAAAATTGATAACAAAACATGCAGTATTAAAAAAGTATTATATTTTATTAAAAATGGCAGGCCGGTTCATGTTTGAATGTACCCAGCTTCCTTTTCTATTTTATTACTAACTTATTATTTTTATTATAACACAACTATGAAAACGTAATTATCTATGTCGAACAGATTAATTAAATATTCATAAATAATTATATTCGTATAAAATTTCTGGACAATAATATTTAAAAATATTAAACACCTTTAATATTTTAGATTTTCTAAATTATTCATTTCTCAAAAGAAAATAAAAAAAAAATAAAGAAGTAAAAGAAAATAAAATTTTCATTTATTATTAATAATATTAGACACTTTTATATTCAAAATATCAAAACAGTATTGTGGAAAAATTTTAGACAATTTTGAAGAAGAAAGAGAAAAATATGTAATAATTTTTTTTATTTTTATTTTGATTCAAATCATAAAAACAGTCAGTGTCAAACTTTACTGACTGAGATAATAGAGAAGTTATTTATTTGCTTAAAATTAATATTAATATAACAAAACAATTTATTATACCTTACATTTTGTTTTTTTTATTTAAATATCATGAACAAGAAAACACAAAATAAGTATCTGATTCATTAAAATTATTTATATAAATTGCTTTATAATCAATTATTTACACATCGTATAATTCATAAATTACAATAATGAAACATATATAGTCATATAGATATTATATATAAAAACATTATAAAAAAAAGATGATTATTGAGATAATGAATAATGTAATGTACATACTTATAATAATACTACGTATGAATTTTTATAGATTATTGTATAACAAAAATGTTCATTACACATTTAAACATAAACATGTTAAAAGGTTTAACTAACTATGTCTATGTATGTGAAAACGAAAATTCTTTATTTTCCATACTATTTCTTATTTATTTTATTTTATTTATTATTCTAATAATATTTATTATCTCAAAGGAATATGAAATTAATATCTTTCAGAATAGCAAATGGTATATCGCACTTGAATTAATTCAATTTAAGTAGTTCCATTAAGCTAACCTGAATAATATTTTTTTAAAAGCACTAAATTAAATTAAGAATATTTTTTTTGTCGATATTCTACACTGAAATTGAAATGAAGTCATGTATGTTGTTATTTTTTTCAGTTCAAAAACTGTATTTTATTTTATAATAAAAATGTGAGATTTAAGCGAATAAGAATCAGTAGAACTAATTTCAGTATATATTATAGCAGTGTTCTTCAAGCTGTGTTCAGCGGAATCCATGAAATCATTCAAGTGTTCCACAAAAAAAAAAATCCACAATTCAAAGGTATAATTTCTTCATTTCCTCAGAATTATTAAAAAAAATTTCAAACTTTAATCAAATCTAAATTTTTAATAATTAATGTTAATTTTTCGGACACGTAAATATTTTTCTATTAAAAAATTCGCCGCCGTGACATATGTCCGCGATGAAATTTGTATGGAAAACTTCGCGGACATTTGTCCGCGATTGAATTTTCTAACTTTAGCGGACAAATGTCATTTTGCAAAATGTCATTTGTCCGCGATTGATTTTTCGAATTTTTAGGGGACAAATGTCATTTTGCAAAATGTCATTTGTCCGCGATTGAAATTTTAAATTTTTAGCGGACAAATGTCATTTTGCAAAATGTCATTTGTCCGCGATTGATTTTTCAGTTTTTTTAGCGGACAAATGTCATTTTGTAAAATGTCATTTGTCCGCGATTTATTTTATTAAATTTTGGAGATACTGCAGATTACGTGAACCACTCAGAATCGTCTGAAGCTTGGAAAAGGGAAGAGGGTAGAGTCCCCCCAAATTGTTCATACATTTTGTATATGCAATTTTTTTTTTGCCCGATTTGTCCCTTAAAGAGAGGGGGGTGAGGGGCGGCGGGCGGGTGGACTGGTCCAACCGCCCGCCGCCCCCCACCCTCCTCTCTCGTTGTGCCGATTCTGATTGGTTTTTAGCGGACAAATGTCATTTTCCAAAATGTCATTTGTCCGCGATTGCTTTTTTAATTTTTTAGCGGACAAATGTCATTTTGCAAAATGTCATTTGTCCGCGATTGATTTTTTTAATTTTTAGCGGACAAATGTCATTTTGCAAAATGTCATTTGTCCGCGATTGATTTTTCAGATTTTTAGCGGGCAAATGTCATTTTGCAAAATGTCATTTGTCCGCGATTAATTTTTATCGCGGACAAAAGACATTTCGAATCGCGGACAAATGTCATTTTTATGTCCGCGATACAAAACCAAATCGCGGACAAATGTCCCGCGGACAAATGTCCAACCCCCAAAAAATTCTACTAGTATGTACTTAACACTCTACTAGTATATACGATCAACATGATAGTTTGAATAAATTCGAACTTATATTTAAAGAAGCTAATGTGGTCTCAGTAGATTAATATATTTCACATTAGGATTTTGCGAGATTTTGAAGTTTGAAGACCACTGTATTATAGGATTGAAAATAAAAATTCGTTCAATAAAGAAAATGGAAACAAAATTTGTATAAATACCTATCTTCTACATCACTTCGATTTAAAAATAAAATATTAAAGTACTTGGTACATTTAAGTTAAGTTAAGATGTTCTATTTTAACATATATTTGGAAAAATTGTCAAAATTTATTTCCACAGATTTTATTTACTCTCGAATATGTTATTTGTTATATTATTTTAGACATGATTTTTTTTAGATCCCAAGAATAATTTTTTAATATTTGATAATACTTCAACGAAAACTGCAAAATTAGGGTAGAAACAAAAAATTCGTTTCTTTTTCAATTTGCTGTGAAAAAAATTCGTTATTGTGAACCAAAACATTTGTGAAAACATTTTGTACATTTTTTAAAAGAAAAATATGATATTTAAAGTATGATAACATTATTTTACATAATTCATAATAATTTACATTTAAATTCTACAAATACAAATAAATCGAATTTGTAAAATGAAAATATTTTTATTTCTATACCTGGAAGTGCAGTATCTCTAAAATTACACATATAAAATACCAATGTAATGTATATAAGTATATTATATAAATTATACAAGTTGTAAATAAATTTGAATTATTGCCCCTTATACAGTTCAAATGCAATTAAAATACCTTATGCAATGTTCAAGTTTTTTTAATTCAACAGATAAATATCAAAATTTATGAAAATCTGCTTTTGTTCGGGTTACAAAAGTTTTATATTAGAAATATATGGTACATACATTACATACACATGCACATAATATATATATACGTTATGAATTTATGCTTCAAATAAATTTAAAAAATATAAATTCTATTTTCTTATGGATATTGTAAGAACAACAAAGGCGTTTTTATGAACATGAAAAACATCATGAATAAAAAAAATGGAATAATAACTCATATTGAAAATCAATACGGTTTAGATACGGCTGCTTTTATGCACAGATTTATAGAAAGAATAGGGGCTGTCAATTTTTTAGTAATACAAACCTTCTACTATAGCGCATATATTTTTGTCATACCCTTGATTCGTTTTTTTTTAAATAAAAATTGTTTTTCCAGAATTTTGAGAATTTTTTCTCCATAAGTCTCCATTTCTTCAATGACGCCTGTAGAATTAAAAATCTTCGTTAAAAGACCAAAAAGCTATGGGAAATTGAATTTTGCACTTTTTTTTTGGCTTTCAACGAAGTCTTTCAAATGTTATTATACTTTACATTTCTGTGATGTGTCAAAATGTCTAATTTTGAAAAAAAATATTTTTCTCAAAATTTACATTCACTATATTTTGTATGTGACAAAAATGTTTTATCAAGGTTACCTCCGAATGAGAAAAACATAAAACTTAGGAAAGTTTAAACTGAACATAAATTATGAAAACAAATTGAGGCTTTTTCAATTACTTTATTTTAGATCTGTTCCTACAAACTGAACATTTTCTTTAAAATAAAATAATCTACAGTTGTCTATAAATTTACCAACCATCAAATAATGTTACATGTACAAAAATCCTTATAATAATAAAATTTAAACTCGATCAGGAAATATACTACATCAGTAGTAGTATACTTTAAGTTCACAATAAATATTATAAAAATTCTGATATATGCTTATATATGTTCAGATTTGTTTCTTAAAAAATAAGGAGCGAAATTAAAATACCTGGATCTATAATTTAGACGTGGCTAAGAAGGGTTTGAAAATGGGCTACTGTACTCACCGATGGTTTAAAATGTTTATTTTAAAGGATTATATTATATACTTAATAAAACATTAAATTTAAATAAAATATAATTTATTTATAATATTTTTTCTTTGAATTATAAATGAAGAAAAGGTAAAATATTTAAATGAATCAATTACATGGAAATAAAATTTTATATAAATAAATTCCTCTAAAGAATATGCAATAGATGTATATTTTTTGAGGTAATTAAATATTCGGTGCTAATTGCTATTTAATTGAAATTTATTCATTATTCATGATTATTTAAATTTTTTATTCAGTCACAAAGCATTAAAAAAATCCCTAAAGATTAAGTATACCATTTTACTTACTTTTCTTTTTTTTTAATTTCGATTAAAGGGCGCAGAATAATTCACAATATATATATATAATTTTTTAGACTATTACAATGTAAATAGATTTATTGTACTCAGATTTTTCTTAATTTTCATTATTTTATCAAAATTTCGATAAATTTTAATTAATATTTTTTTTATTTTTTTTTTTTCACATTATCTTAGTTATTTTGATTGAAACAAATAAGCTCGAACTAATAATTTCGATTGTTTGTCCCATGTTTCGAATATTGAATAACAATTCATAATATGAAATTTGAGAGTCAAATTAAAAAACAGTTCTACATTATGTACTTTACACTTTTCCACCCCTGTTAGTTCTATTTATTTAACAAAATTTTATTCTGTATAGTAAATTTTGAAATATTTACTAAAGAACTCATTAAAAAAAATATTTTCATTATTATAATTTCATATATATGTAAAATAAAACTATGTTAAATATTTGAAATTTTTATCCCTTTTATTTTATATACACATTAAATTGGAGAATTTTATTGAAAGGAATTTTCGAATAATAAAATATTTTATGTATTGAAATTGGGTTAATAAAATGTAATATATTTATAATGCTACTGACATTATTTTTTGAAAATTTATATTTTTAACCAATATTCGTGGTTATAACTTTTATACACATACCATTCACGCAAAATACAATAAGCTAATAATTTTTATTTTGGTATAATTTTAATAAAACATGTAAATTTTTTTTGCCTCCAAAGTTGCAATTAATTTCACTTTTTTTTGTTGTACTAAATTTATTTTTAATATTTAAAGCGAGCTAAAAATTCGTTCAAAAATTTATTAATTTAAAATATATTTTTTCTTTTGAAATCAATTTTTTGGCTTGCAAATTACGTTCAGCTGCGTCGAAAATAAAGAATTGGAATTAATTTTTTTTATTTTTACATGTAATTTTTTGAAAATAAATTAAATCCTTTTCAAATGTGAATTTTTATACATTAATTTTTTTTTTACTTATTTTCCCGCGTTTTCAAACGTGCATAATCATTAATCAAAGCTTATTTTAATATTTAAAAAATAAAAACAACTACCGATGTTTTAACAAATCAAATAAAACTTATAGTTATATATGAATGTTTGTACATTTATATATCAAATGAAATTATTTTCATATTGGAAAATCGGATTAACATTGTTTACTGCATAGTACTACAAAAATATATACATTTTTTTAATTTGTTTTTTTTTCTTTTAAATATTTTATTCCAAATATTTTATTGCCAATTACTTTTGAATATTTATAATATGCGTATGTATATAATATTATTATATTAACATTTAATTTTATTTTATTTCATTGTTTATTTATCTCAAAAATAATAAAAAAAATAAAATTGATAATAAAATTTAACAAATAATTTATGAGAGAAAATTAATTTTTTATTAATAAATGAATAACACGTCCAATATACGTAATATACATAAAAGAATTCCAACTTGTATATTTATTTTTCTAAATGAAAAAAAAAACAAACAAAAAAAAAATAAAAAAAAGTTACAAAATATTATTTTATTGGATGGAAAAATAAAATTAAGATAGTAGCTATGTTGATGTTGACAATTAACAATATATATAACATTTAATATATAATCCCAAAAATGTCATCTTTTTCATAAATGTAATATGAATAAAAATTTCTTAAAAGCTTAAGTCATATTAAATCATTTTGATATTAAAAAGATTTTCTCTTTACAATTTTGTATGAAAACTTTTCATGTTTTCCGTATACTTATGTTGTTCTTATTGCTTTTATAAGCATATACCTACTTTTTAACTATAAAATATATTTTTGAAAGAAAAATATCTAATAATATATGTATGTACATATTTAAGCAAAATCCTAGAACAGAGTTAGTAAATATTTAATTTTTTTTTTTTCAGCCCAATTAAAGAGAAAATACTTGAATTTATTGAAAAATACCAAACACTTTTTTAAAATCTTTGCAAAAATATTAAATTTGAAACTTCTTATATTTTAAAAGAAATGATATCAAATATTATATAATTTTGAAATTAATAAGCTTAATTTATTGATTTGAAGTCAATAAGAATAAAACTTTTTAATTCCCTAAATATTTACATTTAAGTGTATACAAATACATTTTTTCGAATACAAGTTATAATATACTATTACCAATGTAAATATGCAATTTTAAATTATTACAGTATTCAATGTTATTTTTAGATCTCTTGGTATACACAACTTTCAAACATAATAATTTTATGTTTACATAAAACAAAAAAGTTTGCTCGTATTCAATATTTAAAATTATTGATTTACCATCATGATTTACATTTCTTCTTATAACATAAGAGCACTACAGTCTAAGAGATAAGAATAATTTTGATTCTAAACAGCTTATTACATAATTACTAACATTTTAACGGTTCCAGCATAAAGTTAAAATTAAAATAAAGCTATATTTGTCACATCTATTTTTTTAACACATTATTCTTAATAATTAATTAAATTTTATTTTTTTAATCGTGCAAGAAACTTTATGAAATATATTTATTATTAAATAACTTGTTGGACAAGAAATATACGACGAGCATAATAATATGTGCTTTAAGTGTCACTAGAACATGACTTTTCAACATCAGTGAGAAAAATATCTAACTAATAGTGTGAGAATGTTAAAAATATCTGTGGAAAATTATTATTATATATGTATGTGTTTATATATATTTAAAAAAAAAACGAGTTATAATGAATTTATGTTTTTACTCCACAAACTATATATCATTATTATAAGTCGCATACAGATTATGGTAAAAGTTTGATTCATTCAGAATTGTACGCTAAAAAAAATATAACAAAAAATAATATAGTTAAATGGCTTTTGATATAATTTTTATTTTTTTTTTCATATGAAAAAATCCTTCCTGTGTTTCACTATGTAATACATAACACTATATATTATGTAGAAAATTGTTCTTTAGAAGCAAAAAAATTATAAAAATATATACATATATATATTTTTTTTTTGATTTATTTGAAACGATTTTTCGTTCATCTGATGATCTAAATTTAAAATGAAAAACCTTATATGATTTAACATTTTCATAGATATCGCACTGATGATATGATTTAACATTTTCATATATATCGCACCATAAAGATGAAAAAGATAGATTTAAAGTGAAACTAAAAATAACTTTTTTGAAGTTTATACTTCTTTAGCGGCGTTGGAAGAAATTTGGTAGAGGGTAAAAATCCATTTTCATATAGAATTTTTCTGAGAATCGTCATCATTTTTCTGAGAATCGTCCGTCATCATTTTTCAAATATTAAAAAAAAAACAAATCATAATTGGGTTCGAACCTGGCACCTTCAGACTTATAGTCCGATGTTCTAGCCACCAAGCCATATAGCCCATATGATTTTGGATTTACAAAATATAATAAAAAAATTCTAATAAACCATTCATTTTTTTGTTTTTATTTTACTGTAGGAGAATATGAAATAATACTCAAAAAAGAAAATAAGAAAAGAATTAGAATACTCAAAAAACGAGTTTGAAAAATTAACTAAACAAACAAAAAATTAGAACCCACAAAACCATCATCATTTTGTGTGTATTGAGATTTAATATTATTTAGGAAAATAAATCTAAAATATTTTTTTTTGTATGAGTTTAGAAACGTAAACTCATATAGACAATATGGCTTAGTAGTAGAACATCACACTGTAAGTCTGAAGGTGCCTGGTTCGATTCCCAATGACGAGTTTTTTGTCAAATATTTAAATTTTTTTTTTTCATAATAATTAGTTTTTTTGAGATATTTAAACAAACCAAAATGTTTTTTTTTATCAGCCACTAATTTATAATTTTTTATACATATTCTATTTTTGAAGCAAAACACAGAGCTAAGTAAAATTGTAGCAAATTTGGTTCAAAAAAATTTGCAAATTAGGCGCTCTTTGATTTTTTATTTTAATTTATATAAATGGAAAAAACTTTTAATTAATAAATAGTGTTTTATAATTTTATAATACATATTATAAAATAAAAATGTAGCTAAAAACTTATTTGAGAACTTAGTTGAAAACTGTATAATTTCATATATGAATTAATGCAATTGAATTTTGCTATAAAATGGATGTAAAAAATATTAGAAACGTTGACAGATGCATAAATTTAAGTATCGAGATGCTATTTCTTTTTAAAAATTTAATTGTGAAAAAGAAACTATCCTATTCAGAAATCAGTTTTTTAATAGCGAGTTCAATGAACTATTTTTCAATATTGTGGGCAGCGTTCTGCAATATTCACAGCTTTTTCGTGCAATCTTATTTTCACAATAGAATTAACATAATCTTGTGATCATTCATAAAAAATTTAGACACCGGATAATATGTATATCACTAAAGTCCCAACTAATTTTCAAACATGTTTTACCACTTACTATAACAAGACAGTTATATGTATATATGTATTTAAACAAGCATTTGTTAATCCTGTTGTAGTTAATAAGATAATAAATAAGTAAGAAAAGTGATCACATTTCATTTCATGTTTCATGTTTTTGTTTTATTTTTTTTACAGAGATCATGTAACCACTAAAGTTATAAACATTATATCCTATAAAACAAATTTATAATATTGGACGCACTAAACTCGTTACAAATAATTTTATTAAAGCCTTGAGAAACAACATAGGTATATTTTGGCATTGATAGTATAGATATCGATCAAGTAATTTATCATTATAGGTTTTCCCGGCTCAAAATATGCGAAAAAAATTTTTCAAAATAGGTGGCTCTGGTGAAATAAAGATTACCAGACCAAAAATTTTGGGTAGGAATTCATAATTATCGTACACTTTTTTAATTTCAAATATATGTATATATAGGGCCCAATATTACAAGCAAAAAAATTACATATTCCACCAATAAAAAAATTATGTTCAAAAAAATTAAAAATTATTATGTTCAAAAAAATTTTAAAAAAATGTATTCATTGGGGGGAATCGAACCTGACACCTTCACTCTTATAGTCCGATGTTCTAGCCACCAAGCCATATAGCACATATGATTTTGGATTTCTAAAATATAATAAAAAAAACACGAAGCAGTCATAGAACTGCCTACAGAAGTTTATACTTAAGATTTAAACTATGAAATAACAGTGGCTACAAATAATGGACTGATGGACTGATTTTTATTTTAATTTACATTTTGTACTGAGCAGCCCATCATTTGTAGCCACTGTTATTCATAGTTTTTAAATCTTTAAGTATAAACTTCTGTCGGCAGTTCTATGACTGCTTCGTGTTTTTTTTTTTATAACAACATGGATGTGTAGAAAAAAAAATGTTTTCCCGTCATATGTTATGAATGAATTCTATTCTATGCTAATTTTCTTTCTATTATCCGTTTTTTTTTTTTTGATAAAAATTAATGTATGAAAAAATAGATCTGCCTGAAATAGTGAGATATGACTTATTTGTGTCAAATTTAATTGTACTATTTTTATATTAATTGTTAACATTGCAATTGTAAGCTCTTTGAAATTAGTTTTGTCAATATTGAATCTATATCTGTCATTAAGGTTTAGTTTCTGTTGTTCTCACAAACTTCGCAGCTTCTTAACCCTTTTTAAATGTATATATATATATAAATGTAAATATATATTATAAACACGGATTCAAAAATTCCTTACTTTTTAACACAAATTTTATTCAGACTAAGATTTTCACTTATAAACAAAATATTTTCGAGCTGATTTACTATAAACACTAATTTATACAAACCATAGAGTCTCTTAATTTTTCACTAATAGTGTTACTAAAATCATTAAATTTAAAATCATTGAAATGAGATTTGCTTACTTCATGCAAGCTTCCCTAACTTCTACAAAAGTGTCAACTTTTAAAAGTTCCACAAAAAATTAGTTGAAAAAAGATGAATTCTGACATCTGAAGTTAATTCTTTAACTCAGTTGTTGTACAACCTATAAACTTTTTTTTTAAATACTATTGACTTTTTTTTTCATTGAATGTCACTTCTTCAAAAAAATAGGAAAATATAAAAGAAAATTATTATATATTCATTCATTCATTCAAAACTTTTCTTTTGAAATTAAAACCAATTTATTTTCATATTTTCTATAAACAAAAAAAAAATTCATTGAATCGAAAGATAAAAATAAAAAATATTGGCAATAAAAAAAAAAAAACTAAAACGTTAAACAAATGAATGATTGTTTTAATTGAGGATAATGTAAAAAAAATACTTATCAGATCGTTAATATGTTATTTATAAATGATTGTTTTGTCAATACCATCAATTTTATTTGTAGCATACCTATAGAGAACATTTCATTGAATATATTATCAGACGAGCTTTTCATTTTCATAAAAAATAGAAAATAAAAATCAAAAAAAAAAGAAGGAAAACACACATTTTCGTTATCATGTTTTAATTAAATCTGTTGCGGTGAAGGTTTAAGAAATACTATAAAGTGTAAAACACTATAACTTTTTTTTTAAGAAAGTGCATATTGCACTTGTAAGAAAAATGAATTGATTCCATATGAACTTATTTTTACCATAAAGGAAGTATAAATAGAGGAACTAGTCCCATACAAAAAATTCGAATAAAAAAAGTTAAACAAAATTAGATCAGACCCCCAAGCTTTTATTTTTGTTTAGAATATATCCCTATAACGAGAGAGCTTTATAGCTTTTAAAATATTTTTTTATAAAGCTTTTAAAAATAAACAAAATATTTCCTTTATTATAATTGTATTTTAATGTTTAGTAGTATTTGTTCTCTATAGAAAAAAAAATTTGTGTTAGAATGTAAATAAAAAAATTATATTTGAAAGCATTAACAAATTAATTTTATTTCATGTTTATTTACATATCGTCGGTCTCGTGCATAAATCACGAAACTGTAATTTTGGCTGTTTTGACCTAATATTGTAGAAAAATCATAAAAAACTAAAATTTTAATGTGTTCAAAGTTAGAAGTTGAAAGCTGTCTTATATTATATATACGCAATCAGGCCTGTCGAGAGGGGGGGGGGGAGGGGGGGTATAATTCCCTGGGCCCACAGAGCTAAGGGGCCCGCTTGTTTTTTTGCGACAAAAACAATATAAATTATACATATGTGATATTAAGTTTCATGCTTAAATGTTATATTAAGTTTCATGCTTATCACAGTCATTATTGGAAAAAAAGTGTATGAAAATTTTATCATTAGTAAGTATTTACTAATTATTTGTGATTTTTTAAAGTGGTATAAATTAAAGTGGAATCTACAAGTTTTTATATAAAGCGCAAAAACTTTACATTCTGATTCTCATATGTTCTTATTTCCTACCCTGTACACCATAATTCTGATTTCACAAGTAGATTTGTACAAATGTACAAAGTGTGACTATTAATGATAAAATTATGTGTTTAGGCTCAATTAGTATTATTTTCATAATGTTAAAGCTTATAAAAACCCTATAAAATTTTTTTTTAATTGTAAAATTTTTTTCCTGTGCCCGGTGTTGGCTATCGACGCCCCTGTACGCAATGACTATTTCTATTTTCCCGAAAGTATCAAAACTTACTAAAAAAAAGAAATTTAAATCCAATTTTCTCAAAACTATGTTTTTGCAGTTCAGTGATTTTTACATGAGACCGACGATGTTCACATTATTTTATATCATTGGAATAATGATTTTTTTGTTTTTTATTTTGATTTGAAACTATACTTTAACTTTGTAATAATATCCCTTTTAAAAATGCCTTTTATTATTAAAAGTGTTAATAATAACTCCAAAAATCACATAACCAGAAATCATATTTTTTTTTGATAATTTTATTGCGTCCAAACAGCATTGCATACAGCTTGTTAAAATTCTTTTTTTTATAAAAATGTTGAGCATCAAAAATTTTTATATGAAATCTGGTAATTTCAAACAGATCAAATAAAATATTTCAAAATCATTGTCATAATTTGTGTGATATAAAAATTGTTCTGATTTCAATTCAAGGACATCATTAGTTTTTTGTTTTTTTTTTTTTATGATTGGGGTCGATAGAAGATAATTTGTTTAGCCGACTACTCTTTATGGAGCTCTAACTTCATGAATTAGTAAAATATTTAAGTGAAGGTCGCGAATTCAAAAAAGTGTGTTTACCTACTTATTAATTTTCTTTATTTTATTCAAATTATTTGTACTTATTTTAATTCCGTATCCAAATTGATAAATTTCCAATAATAATAAAATATTCCGATATAATTTTCTTAATGTCCTTATATTTCAAAATTTAAATAGTTAAAACAAAATTCATGCAAAATATTTTAATATATACATGTAAGTACCATTAAATGCAAAACACATTTATTTTAAAGAATTAACTAATTAAACGTAAATTCACGATAAAAATAAAACAATGTCTCCCACTATCGTTTATCAATATTCTATCCGAAGGGGATAAAATATTATGAGATATTATCTCTTTATTAATGTAAAAATTAAATTGTAATAGATATATTTATTGATTTGAAATAACTTATGATAAGAATTTTATAAATTTCAATGAAGACGAAGATGCTAGTTTTTGAAAAAAAAAAAAAAAAAATCATAGATGCAATAAACTTATATTAGCACATCACAACAATACATATTTAGACACATATTTTTTCATTTATTCATTATAGTTTTATAGTTATGATTTTTCGCACAACTACATTCGAATTTTTATAAGTTGTGTAATTTTAAAACTAAACATCCTCAAAATTAAAAAAATTAATGAGTTTTAGAGAGAATAGAAAAGCTTTTTTGTATACATATGTTTTGGGGGTCTGAAAAAATAGGAAAAAAAATAAAAACGATATTTTAAAAAGTTGTTTGACAAAGTTACTCTATATTATACTTCCTTTATGTTTTTACGTAAAAAAAAAAATATATAAAAAAAGTAGTTTATATAGAATCAATAACATATAAAAAATGCCTAATTAGCAAATTTCTACCTTTATGTGTCATAAACGTATCAACAATTTTTATATGAAATTGTTTTTGGAATTTAATTACCGAAAAAGTATATAAACTTGGTAAATTCTAAATTTAGTTTCATATTCAAATTGTTGATTGTCAACAAAAAAGGTAAGAAGACCTCAAATGACCGGAGTTGTCTAGTCATGGCTCAGTGATATGTACTGACCAAGATTGGATAACTCCCAATCTTTGTTTCTCTTGTCTTTAGGTGCTGGAGCTCATCATCCGGAACTATGTGAAATTTATTTCACTAGCTTGGGATGATAGCACCAGCCAGGTTGGTATCAGAAGGGAGTAGTTTGATCACTTCTTCTGGTACAAAACCGAAAGCCTGCTTCTAGTGGAGGATTCTTGGGTCTATCCAAGAATCCAAAGCTAGAACTAACCGATCGCCACCTGGATCTCCTGCTTCTATGGAGAATCTGAGGCCAGCAAAATGTGTTGGTCTAGATTCACCATGGAGGACGGAAATCCAGACCCTGACCAATGTGGTGACGTGCTCGGGTCATCCAATTCGATGCCAGATCTCAAGTTAGCTTACGAGCGTGACTTTAGATTTGACATGGAATCGGGTGCACCGACGCACATAAGTAAACGTCTATGGCATTCCTTGGTTCTAACCCTAACGTGCGCGCTCCGGTTAGACCAAGACAAGCGAAAATGACCATAGATCGCTACTTTGATCGGTTGAAATTTTTTTCTTACCATTTTCAAATTTCATAAACTATTCTTTCTACGGATCTACCTAAATATTTTTTGTCATGAAAACCTACAAAAAAAAAATTATTAATAACAAAAACATAAATTTTATTTGCAAATTTATTAAGTTTTTTTTTTTACAATATAATAACAATTTTTTTATATACAATTCAAAAACTAAAGCTATATACCTAACTACATATATATTTGCATACATTTTTTTATGCAAAAAATAATATATCAAAAAACGTTTAATCAAAATAAATAATTAAACTGGAAATAAAGTAATCTTGATAGTTAAAATTTCGAAAAATTTACAAATCTTTTAATAATAATAATAGTCCGTAAGTAATTATAATTTGCTGTAATAAAGGGAAAATTCTTATGTAAAGAAGATCAGTACTTTTGTGAACGACACAATCTGATAAATAGAGAAAAATCCTGCAAAAAATCGTTCAGTGATCCTGCAAAATTTTATAATTTATTATAACTTTCCTTATTTTACTAAATTTAGTTCAACACATATACTTGAAAAAGGTTTATACCGAATTCTTGTTCACATTTTACTAAATAACTATTTTCACTTCTTTCATGATGATTTTTTAATCAATTATGCAAATTAAATAAAAAAAAAATTTCGATCTTCCTTAGTTTCAAGATATCAAATAATTTTTAAATACAAATTCTTTCACTAATTTCGGATGAAAATACTTTTTACCGTTAAATCACTTCTGAATAGGAAGTAGTTATTCATGTTGAAGTGAGACAAGATCTTAATTAAAAAGTAAATTATTCGTTCGTTTTTTTTTGCTCTATTAATAAATATTAAAAATTAATCTGCAAAATCTCAAATACAACAAAAACAACAACATTTAAATATGCCCACATCAAATTTTTTAGTGTATATGATTTTAAAATGAAATGTAGTAGTTTTTCTTATCATAGGATTTGAAAGAAAAGGAAATTCCTGAGCTAAGAAAATCCGTACTCACTGAACGTACTATAAATATTACACGATTATAAAAATAATACTATATAAAATTTTAGAAGGAAATTCTAAAATGCAAAAGAAATCTAATTGTAAAATTTAAATTCTCCAAAGTTCCAATACGGTTTTCATTTTGCCGTAAAAAAATTAAAATTTTAAAACTAAGTTTAACCATATTATATAAATATTATATAATCTTTCAAAAAAAGAAATTTAAATTTTAAAAACCACGGATTTTGATTTATTTTGAATAAATCCTAAATAATTTTTCAAAAAAAAAAAGAACTACATACATTTTTTTAGTAACTTCAAAATAAATTTTGCTTACTCTAAATTCGAGATTCTAAGGAATTAAATTCAAAAATCTCGTAAGTTATCCCTTGTAGAATTCAACATATTTTTACAAAAAAAAAAATAACAATTTTTTTTTTAAACAGAAGAAATGAAATTTTGAAATTTTTTTTAATTTGATAAAAAACCAAAATGTTTTCATGACAAAAATAAAAAGATCGATCGGTCAAAACATAGAACTTTATATACTAATTATTTTTATTAAGGATCATCAAAAGAAAAATTTATATATATGTTTTAATTTTATAAAAAGGAGCTATTGTAAATAATACACCTAAATTGTATAGATATACAAAAATAATTTTTAATATATCAAATTATGAAAAATTTAAAATTTGAATCATCAAAAATAAAAAAAATTTTTAATAAAATAAATCAACCATGTAAGGACCAAATTGATTAATTATAGAAATTTTCTAAAATAAAAAAAAATGTAATTTAAGATCTAATAATTTTTTTAAAAAGTAAATTAATTTTGTATTTTGTTTTTGTAATAAAATTTAAAAAAATAATAATAATGCCTTTGATTAGATAAGGAAGTTTATTTTTCAGGTCTTTTAAAATGATAGAAATGCTAGTGTGAAGTTCCGGCTATAGGTGGCAGAACCCACGAGCCGAAGAATGACGTCGTAGTCATTTAGGCTAAATTTACTATTATTTTTTTTTTAATTGGTTGGGGTTTTCAAAATATCCCTCTCTGTAAGTTGTCAGGTGGGAAAAATAGTAAATGGACGGAATTTACTATCACTTCCACCTTTTTATCAAAGACATCCGAAGCTTTGTTATGAACCCTCTGGTGTTCACTGCCACGTACCCACCCATCGACGAACTTAGACCAGGCCTATGAACCAGGATGTCAGGCAGTGGACTCTGCATCAGAATAAATTCGGCTGCTAGAGCTATTTCATTAGCCTCTACCTTCGCCATCTTTTATTATAAAATTTTTATGATAAAACTCTGGAATTCTATCAGAACTCGCATATTTATGCAACTTCAGATTTTTAAACCTTCCCCCGTAAATTTTAATTGTACTTTTGTTATTTTAAAATTCTTAATTTTTATTAAATAAATTCATAACAAATGGCGCCCAACGTGGTGCTAGAAATTTGTTATCCTCCATTCAAACAAATCCTCCTTAAATTCATAACAATTGGCGCCCAACGTGGTGCTAGAAATTTGTTATCCTCCATTCAATCAAATCCTCCTTTAATTCATAACAAATGGTGCCCAACGTGGTGCTAGAAATTTGTTATCCTCCATTCAATCAAATCCTCCTTTAATTCATAACAAATCATGACTTTTCTATAACTATATTATATTGTTTTAGGTGTCTATATTCATAAGAAATATGTTGGTAAAAAATAGTAGTTAATGAAAACGTTGGCTTGAAATAATCTCTCGATAGACATTTAATTATTTCTCCATCAGAATCCAGGTTCTTATTTTCCAGAACATGAATCAATATAGGTTGAAAAAGACTTGCTTCTTGAAACTACTTTTGTGCCCATTTATCTTCTGCATCTAAATTTATTCCTGAAACAGAAGCTTGTACTTTTAAAAGTATACACTGTAAAGCTTCTCACTCATAGAAAATGAAGCAAAAAAAAGATATTTGCCAATTGTATTTAAGTTAAAGTTAAAGTGGATAGAATTCCAAAATATTTTTACTAAATTCATTCTTATATGCTTTATAATATCTATGTAATTCTATAATTGCTGTAATTTCCCCAACATTATAATTACCATATAATGTGAATATGTATGTGTATGTACAACATAATTAATAATATTTCAATTACTTTTAGATTTAAAATACGGCAATTGGAAATTTGATAATTTAATTTGATAATTTAATTGAATATTTTTAAATTTGGATATTTATTTTGAAGCTATAATAATTGTATAAACAATAAACGAATTAAAATCAATAATTTGAATTATTTTAACTATATTTTTAGCCCGTTTTGCATCAAAAATAAAACAAACCGAACTGTATGTTTTTATTTTATTTCTCTCCATCTGTTTGTCTGTCCTTTTAAGGGTCTGTCTGTCCCAAACTAAAACGCCTACAAATGTGAAAGTTGTTCAGTGAAATTAATCTTCAGCACGCGGTTCGAATCCTTTGTCCCAATCAAAAGCTAAACATTTTTATTTGGTTCCTTCAAATGACATCAGTAGAGAGCGATTGTAGAAATATTAACAAAAAAAAATTTCCTGAAAAGTATTTTTAATCGAAATGTTGAAACGAGACCCATTCTCAATTAAATTATATTTTATTTCATATATTTTGTATCAGTAAGTTATTATTTTTTTTTCTTCTTTACAGACTAAGCATTAAAATTTAATGTTATGTAAAATCTATGTATGTGAATCACATATGCTTAATGCTCCTAAAAAACAAATAAATGTATATATGTATACTTATAATATTATAACAAAAAAACTTAACAAAATTTTTAGCCGGAAACCATAAATAAAAATAAAAAAATAAAAAATAATAATAATAATAATAAGATTCTTTTGCTTTATTTGTTATGTAACCCTAAAATAGTTAAAAATAAAATCCTTATATCATTATATCTATATTATGGTTTCTTAATTCCCAAAAGATTTCATATAAATAATTTGTTTACAAACATTATATTGTACATACATTACATATATGTTTTTGGGGTAAAAAAAAAAGTAAAAAGGCTATTCAAAAAGGATTTGCGTTAATACATTTATAAAATGAGCAAAAATTCTTTAACAAAAATTTTTTTTTGTATAAAAATTCAAGAAAGGAGCGGTAGCTATAGTAACGATAACTGGATCATCAATGTTGTAGGTCGTTATCGCAAAAAAAAAAAGAATTTTATTTTATGTCAACCTCTGCGATACCTTTATTTAATACAATAAATAATGTACATACCTAATTTCAGAACAAAAACAAAAACCAAAAATCTTGTGAATTATTAAAGCGATTAGGTGTCAAAATCTTATTATCAATAAATTTTCTTTTCAAAAAGGAAATTCAGGTAATAATTTTAACGCTTGGATTACGATACTATGCTAATGAAAAAATTTAGAATGATATTTTGGGGTGTTTGTTAGAAAATCATTTTTACTAACCCTTTTCCTATTCGAAATCCAAACTCACAACATACTGATTTATATAAATATATATCATGTCATGTACATAACGTGTGTACGTAAAAGTATTATATGTTTTAACATAATATTATTGTAAAAATCTAATCTCGTTTTAAATGCATTGCATATAAAATCCATTCAAACTTAATTTGTATTTTTAAACTAAACAGAAACCTTTTTTAATTTTTTGAAAATTTTAAGGATTACAAAGGATAATAAATATTAGTTAGCAAAAAAAAAAACATTAAAATTGTTTATCTTTTTAAAGGAACGCACAAGGAAATTTTTTTATCACGAAAATGGATGGATAGCTATAATTTTTAAACGTGAATGTTATCAATAAAATAAGATATTGTATATAGTTTTCCAAACGCTTATTTGATAAAGGAGAAAAAAAAAATTACAGGATCAATTTGTGTTTTCTAATCAATGTTGTGATTGAATATTTTCGTTAAAATAAAAACACTTGAAAAAATTAACATTAAACAAATTAAATCTAGGTAGGTATATTTATAAATCGTGTTATTTGTGAATAACAAATCAATCAGTATACACATAGGTAAGGGAATTTTTGGATCTATTTTCTTTGATGTAACTAAGGAATTACATCAATAATCATTTCGAATTAGGTATTTCTCCCTATAATATTCAACTTTTTAACTTTCTTTATGCTAACTAAGGATTATCAACGAATTTTTCTACAAGATCTACTTCGTGCAGTAGAAATCATCTGCGATCTACTTTTTCTAAAAGTAGGAGTAAAAGGAGAAGGCAATATTTATTGCGTTCGTCTGTTAAATTAGTTCGGTATTTCGACTTTATTATTTTCATTTGTGAAAATGCTCATTCACACAAATATGTCGAACCAAAACAGGCGTATAAATTTTCAGCAAATTTTTTTTACATTCGGATATTTATCTTCTGCTAAATATTTTCAGAATTTATTTTCGAAAGCTCTTGCTTTAATATAAATATCATTTTGTAAAGTTATAATTTCTGATTCAAGTGTAATATTATCCATATCAAAAATAGTTGAAAGGTTTTTGCTTTAATATTGCTATCAACTGGGAAACTAATAAAGAAAACCACATTATCAAGTTTTTTAAAATCTTCGAAACGGTTACCGAATCCTTCAATAACGTTCTTAATTTCTTTGATATATTTATTTTTATCATAATTAGTAGAATCAGAACTTTTTAATTGCGCCAACATGTTTGTAAAATTAAATAAATTTTTTTGATTATTGAAATTGAAAATTGTAATTTGAAAGGAAATAAATATCCGAAATATGAATATTTATTGGCGATCGACCTCAAATCATTACGCGATCGACCGGTAGATCCTGATCGACGCTATTGACACCTCTGATTTATAGAATAGTTTATTTTAATAAAATGGAAAGTTTTTGTACAAAAATAATAAAAGTTAAAAACATTTAATATAAGAAAATTAGACAAATGAAAAATAATGACTAATTGAAAAAATGAAAAATGACTGTCAATAATGATTGTTTAATTCCGCGTTTGATTGAAGAGAACTAACTGTTTACTGTAGACAATAACTAAATATCAAAATCGGAAGAATTGAATCAACTATACTGATTTTTTGTAATTAATAAATATATTTTTAATATAATAACAGAATGATAACAAAGTTATTATTTTTTTTCGTATTTTGTTATTCCTGAGAAATTTTCCAAATATTCCATATGTTTTTCAAATTGTTTTTAGAATTCTATTTACAACCAATTGTTTCGTTTTCAAAAGTATATAAAATTGTGCGAATTTTTGTATTAAAAACTAGGAAGTCACAGTCCACCTAGAGCAGAGGTGGGGAACCTTGCGGCCTATTAAAATATATTTTGTGGCCTGACAACATAAAATTGGTTATCTGCCTTTCATATTATTTTTTTTAATATCATAATGTCATTATTTTATTCATGTTTTGAAGAATAAATGTTTTTTATTAAATAATGAATTAATAATAATAAAAATGTATTTAAAATTAATTGAAACAAATTACGAAGTATACTGTTCGAGTATTGAATATTGAATCAATTGGCGGCCTGCTTGCAATTTTCGAAATTAAAATTGTCCTTCCATGTTAAAAAGGTTCCCCATCCCTGACCAAGAGAGATAATTGAAAAGAGAATTTAAAAATATTTTTTTCATATCTATTTTGTTTTTTTTTTAAATATCAACTAACATCGAAATCTGAAGAAAATTGGTTTCGTAAATTAAATGTACCACGGATTCGCAGAGGAAAACTGAAGAAAACTTTAAAAAAAACTTTTAGATTGTTTTTTTCAGAGCTTTCAGATTCTGTTACAAATTCTGTCTAACAAAAAATTAGATTTTTTTGTTTTTTTATTATTGTTCTTAAGATTCTCGAAATATTTTCCCATAACGATGTTATTTATTTTCCCAAAAAATATCAAAATATTTTTAGAAACTTTGCTTTTGGAAACTTTTTATTTTTTTTTTGTTTTTTTTTTATTCTACAAATGATAATAAATTTTTTAATAAAAATATTTTCTTTTTTTCTTTTATTCATCCCGAAAAAAAAAATCAACAAGCACATATATATACTTGAGTAACTTTGTGAAAAATAAATGAAAAATATTTGTGTATAATTTTTTATTTTTTTTTTCAAGAGGTCTACAATATAAAAATTGAAGATATAACGATGACGTTAAGAACAAAAACATTAATATCTTCGAACTATATATGTACATAAAATAATTGTGAAAAAAAACTATATTTAGAAAATAAAATAGTCTTAGGAAAAAAAACTAAACGAAATTTTTTTTTCTGTCAAATAATGGTTTGCGTCGAACATTAAGCTGCTATTATATAACTTTTAAACTTTTTGACACTTCTTTACAAAAATTTGTTTCTTTGAAAATATTCCCGAAAACACATAGAAGCTGCCAAAACATTTTATCGATTGCTGGACACTCTTAGAACGAAAAACTTTTGTTTATATAGTTTCTATAAGAAAAAGGATTTTATGCAATTTATATATTTTATCACGGAAACCATGTTGTTAAAGAATATTCTGTATATCTTGTTTCTATGAAAATAAATAAGAATTTTGTGGGTAAACAAAAGTCATGAATTAAAAAAAATAACAAAAAATTCTCAAAAATATTATATTCTTGGAAAAAACAAATTTTTTATTTTATTTAGAAATTTCGACAGAACTTTAAATATTATTTGGGATAAAAACATAAAACTTTATTCATATCTTTATTTTTTCAATACAGATAAACAAAAAAGAACATTTAATTTCTAACTTAATTTTTTTTTTTTTTCCGGGAGGGCTTTTTTTTTTAAGCATGAAAAAAGTATAAAGTGAAAATTAAAAATAGTTCAAGGATTTAAATTGTGCTTTGAAAAACACAAAGAATTTCTCGATATATAGATTTTATATACTTATATATGCGTTATTATGGTATCAAAGAAAAATTAATCCCATTGAAAGTAAATTTTCTTTTGCAAACTTATTAGGTATTTCTATTTTTTTCATGTTTTTTGTTTTTTTTTTTAGTGAATGTGAGATTTAATATACAAGTATGTATACAGAATGTCGTTGTGGTTAAAGTAAAACATCATATTTTGAAATTTAAACTCTATTAAAATGAGAATGCAATAAGTTTTCAATGAACCATATAAATATGTATCATAAATATTACATAAAAAAATAAAACGTATTGTGCTTGTGCAGATTCATGTGTATGTTTATGTTTTAATTTAAGAAAATTATACCTAATTATAATACAATTATAATTCCAATAATATATAACATATTAAAATATAACATAATAATATCATCAAAATAACTTCTGTTCTGTACATACAATGCGGAACGAACGACCCGAAGAGGCCATTAACTGATACAAAGTTATAAAGTTATAAGTTGACGTCAATCCGATTAATTCATCCAAAACTATATCTAATACAATTTGATTTAATATATTTTATGTATACTGTCATAAATTTAATTTTTCATTAATTCTCAAATTAATTATAAATGCTTTCTTACGATTTGTGAAACAAATATAGAATATACCAATCGTATTCTATGGTAAAATATAAATTATTTCAATAGAAGATCTATTTGAATTTTGAATTTCAATGAAAATGAAATTGTATTATTAAATAATAATTACTTTTCTTGTGAATTGTTTGATTATTTATAATTCTTTGATATATCCTTTGACTATGTAGTTTAGTCCTAAATATTTGTTAGTTTTAATAAAGACAAAATAAGAATTCTTATTATTTTCGATTATAGGTTCGATTTTAATTCTTTTCGTTAAGGATTTTAGTTTCTATCAAAAAAACGTTTTAAAACTTTCATCATCCGAAACTTTTTTCTTTAAATATTAATGAATTTCCTTTTTGTTTCTTTATTTTTGGTACATTTTCATTAAGGTTAAAAACTTAACGGTAGAACAAGTTGGTAAAATATACAGAACATTACTTCACAAATGAAATATGGGCCCGTTTTCAAAATACTTTCATTTTAAGATATCTCGGTCGCAATCAAGGGCTAAGCATAGAGTTATATTCACAAATATAATAATTTTCAACGAAAAACCCTTGTCTGAGTCCTTGGGCTGTAAACAGTTTTTTAAATTCCTCTTATCAACTTCTATCTACCCACATATTTATTTGAATCAAAATTCATTAAAAATTTATAAAAATTAAAAAAAAAAGGTTTTCAAAAATTATTAAGACCCTTGTCTGGTTGACAGCTTCCAACTCCGAAACTCAAATAATTAAATCTCAATTTTTAGTCGAGATGAAAGTGAACAAAATTTAGTTCGGCTTTTAAAGCATGAAAATCGCTTGGCTGATTCAAAAGTTGTAAGTATTTTAGTGGTTGGACCGGCGGACGGCCGCCTTTAATGAAAAACATATATACCTAGTTCGTTTGTTCATTTTTGATGGAAAACGGTTAAAAACATCTTTATTAAACAACAATTACATTTTTGTAGCTTTTTTTCGGGTCCGCGCAATAACTCATCGGTACTTAACTCATCGGTCGATTTTGGATAAGTTATATCCATTTTAGTCAGTGGGATTTGCGGCCCGCAGCCCTCACCCTCTGCCCCCTTCTCGCGTTCTGGGAGACTCCCAATACTGCTAACACAAAAATGGGCCCAATCATCGGCCAAGGAATAAGTACCGTAGTGTTTGTCACAAATAAGCATTGAGGTGGATGAGTTATGTCATTCCAAAGGATATAACTCATCGGCCAATTTTCGGATGAGTTAAAATGGATATAACTTATCCAAAATCGACCGATGAGTTAAGTACCGATGAGTTATTGCACTTCGCCCTTTTTTTCCTATGAATGAACACTAATTTTAATTCTTTAAATATTTTATCAGAATTTAATAACTGATATCACGTTACATGTACCCTAATAAAATGTTTTACTATGCTTGTTTCTAGGAAAATAATTTTTTATTCAGTAATATGAGTTTTTTTTTTATATGCATGACGTTGACATACCGATGTGTAAAAAGAATTTTCGATTAAGTGAAAATTGACCTTTATTTAGGTAAAAAGTTTTTTTTTTATTAATTTGGGATTAAGGACGTGATGCTTGAAAAATGTCATAAACATTTTTTTTCCTTAATCCTTTCATAAAGTTTAATACAAATTTTTGTTTTTTTTTTACGATATTATACGATTTTGAAGAGATTGTTCTATAAATTATGAAATACTTATACACATAACAAAATAACTATAATTTTTTTAGAGAATAAAGCATATTGAATTGAAAGTTCTTGATACTTTCAATGTAAGGTAAGCTCATAGTAGTGAGTGATTGGTTTTTCTTAAACAATATAATTTTTTAATTATTAAAGCTGTATGAGTTATTATTTATTTTTAGTTCACACAAGAACGGAAATTAAGCGAATAATTGTTTTTCATAACATCATAATTGTTCGAGTTTGAGAATTTTTAATTTTTTTTATATTAAAAGAAAATTGTATTCCTATTCCTTAATACCTGTCATTTTTTATTTTCTTTGATTTCAAGAGAGAAATTTTAAGCCATAATTTCCGCTTCATTTTAATAAGTTGGACGCTGAACCCCATAGTCAGTCAATTTTTTTATTTGGACTAATTTTTTTTTGCAAAAATCTTGCACTACAAAAAAATTACATTGTAAATAAAGTACAAGGTGCATCGAGGGAATCAACAAGAAGGCGAATTAATAATTCTTTTATTACACAACTGGAGATTTCATTCTTTCAATTTGGATTTCATAATAGCATACAATAATGATTAAAAAAAATTTTATACTATTATATAGTATTAATTAATATTGCTTTAATTAAAAGATTACTAATTCAATGTTAAGGTGATTTGACATACATTATTGGGAAAGACTAAATCTGTTTAATTTTATCTATAAATAATGACAACCAAAACACTTAAAATATCATTGAACCTTAAAAAGAATAATATTAATACTATTTTTCTATGTACCAATTAAGATGATTTTAGTTAATAATAAAATATATTAAAAGCCGATGCATAAATACTAATGCCTGAAATTTTTAATTTACATAAATCCTCATCTATCTCACATTATTGCCTTCGTGTATATAAAATATTAAATTAATGACATTTGTGGAATTAATAATAAAAAGAAAATAATAATAATAATAATAATGATAATTCTTTTTCATAAAATTAATTTCATTAAAAATATCTGTACATATATTATAATATTAAATAGTTGAATACATAAAGGAATTTTTTTTTATATTAATTATATTTAATAGGTTTAATTTGTTGTATACATAAAATCTTGTATATTATTGTATACATTATGCGTTTCTATTTTATATAAATTTACATTTGTTATCTTATATTTATTTTTACACGTCATAAAAATGTATCAGCCATTAATTATTTACTCATTTATCGCTTGCTTCGGCTAGTAAAAATATTTTTAAAATCGATGTAATTTATTTTATTGCTGTAGTTATGTTGTCGAAATTAATTTGTTTAACCACCATATTACTGTGGCACACCAAAAAAATACGTCCATAATATTGAACTTCTGACTGTTGATGTGATTTTTTCTATTTCTGTTGAATCTAAGAAATTTATTTTTACAGGAAAAATTTACAAATACAGAATCAAGAAACAGCCCTATAAGAAATCTATTACTATAAAAGTAACAAATGTTTTGCTTGAAAATACAGAAGAAATGGTTTTAATTCGGGCGATTTGTCACAGGTTGCAGGGTTTATTCATGAAAAACATAATTAAGCCGATATAAAGAGTAACTTAATAAAATGAATTAGGTAACTAATGCTAAAGGCATATCTTACACTTGCTCTATATGTTTCAGAATATGTATTTAGAATTGTTATATAGGAAATTGTTTTTTAAAATTATTTTACAGAATTTACAAGGAATGGAAAAGTTGGCTTACAATTCAAAGTGATGTATTAAATAATATTTGATCAACAACATTTAAAAAATTACAATATGTATGCTTATTAATTTATGACGTACTATATATATATTTGTAGATATCCTAATTGAATTATTTTAATGCGTTGGGGATCGTTATGTTGTATTTAGTGTTATAGAATTTAGATCACTAAATGGATTATTATATGCGTCAATACACATGCAATCATTTAGATGCATCTGCGTAAATAATGAAAAAATGCATCAGCGTATATAATGAAAAAATTTAGATGCATCAGCTTAAATAATGAAATCATTTAGATGTTTCATATTGAATATTACGTAATACCTAAACAAACATAATATCTCTCACAATATTTCAATACAGCCCAATACAAAAAAAAAATGAGAAAAAATTAGAAGAAAAAATATTCTCTCTTTGCAACTACCTCTCCCCTACGCATTAAAACAGTATATAGGATATGTAAACAAAATTTGTTATACAACTCGTTCTGTATTTACACAAAAATACATTGACACTTGTCAATTTATATCACTCGACCTTCGGTCTCGTGATATAAGTATTGACTCGTGTCAATGTATTTTTGTGTATACAGAACTCTTAATTAATAACAAATTTAGTTTACATATACAATAATCTACTATTAAATTGCCTAATATTTGCCATAATAAATAATGTTGAATATTTATTATGTGTCAATATTTTCAACAAATTTATGATTGTTTGCAATTTTATTTATGTTTATTGGAAAAAGTTATCGTTCTTATGAGCATTTTTTTTTGTCTAAAAAGTTTTTTTCATTCTAAATTAGTATTTCATGGCTTTGGCTTTTCATTTTTTTCCTGCTTTTGAAAAAAGTTCGAACCTTTCTATTTCTTCGAGTTTATTGCAAAATGGCATATGGTTTGTGAAGAAAAATTGGATTCTAGGATCTCTACTAATAGTAAACTTTTCAAACTTTTCAAATAATCAAAGAATAATCTAATATATAAAGCAGAAGTTATCCCTTTGTCTCTTTGTCTCTTTGTCGTCTCTTTGTCTCTTTGTCTGTTCCGAATAGGCTCCTAAACCGCTCAACCGATCGTTTTCAAACTTACACCATGTCTTTGTGTCAGGTCGGGGGTCGTTATAGGCTATTTTAAAATTTGATTGGCCTCCTACCCAGGGACCTTCCCCGGGGGCGGACTTCAAAAGTTCGTCCGATTTCATTCAAATTTGGTACGTAAATAGAGGAACTGATTACACACAAATTTCGTTTCAAAAAATTTGTTGACCTCCTACCCAGAGACCTCTCCTGAGGGCATACTTTAAAAGTTCGTCCGATTTCATTCAAATTTGGTATGTAAAAAGAGGATGTGATTACACACAAAATTCGTAACATAAAATTTGTTGACCTCCTACCCAGAGACCTCCTACCCACCGACCTCCTACCCAGCGACCTCCTACCCACCGACCTCCTACCCAGCGACCTCCTACCCAGCGACCTCCTACCCAGGGACCTCCCATGGGGCCGGACTTCAAAAGTTCGTCCGATTTGATTCAAACTCGGTACGAAAGAAGAGGAAATAATTACACACAAATTTCGTAACAAAAAATTTGTTTACCTCTACCCAGGGACCTCGCCTCGGGGCGGACTTTAAAATTCGTCCGAGAAAAGGTTCTTCCGATTTCATTCAAATTTGGTTCATAAAAAGGAGAAAGGATTAAAAACACAAATTTTGATTTGGAAACCTGTTTCAGGGAAGGATATCATTCCATTTCATACAATTTAAGTGTTGAATAAGTAGAAATGATAAATATTAATTCTTCTTAGATATTTTCCCAAATTTATAAAATAAGTAGCTCCTATAATTGTTCATCAATCTGACAACAAAAATTTCACTTAAAACGTTTGTTTCACAACAACGTGTGTGCGGGTACAGCTAGTTGATTATAAAAATATAAATTTTTTTGCAATGAAATAAAGTCATTGTACCTACATAAATGCAAACTCCATTCGTAATTCTTCCAAATATTATGTTATATTGCTTTAGCCAATCATTCTTTTTTCCTTCTGGAAATTATGTACAAAGTAAGGGTATTCCATTATATTTGAGGTTAAAAATATTTCGTAAATGTTTTTCATCTACAAATTTTAAAGGAAATTATTAAAAATGTCAAGTTAAGAGATTATTCTGGAATTTATTTGATTGTAAACGTATTTTTTTCAAAAAGCTATTTAACCGTAAAAAGGATAATTAATAATCTTGTTATATGGTTTAATTATGGTTGACACATATTTATTACTCAACATATTATACATAAGTTCATTATATAGTATAGTATAAAAATTAATTTTTCATTAAGTGCATTAATTTATAAAATATTTTTTAAAGGCTAATTATTATTCATTTATCCAATTAATAATAATTAATTATATTATTGTAAATCAAATAAATTTATTTAATAATAATTGAAGGTTTTTATAATTATTAAATCATAATTTTTTTGCCAGTTCAAATTTATATTAAGTATGAGAAATTTATATAAAGTATATGTTTAAAAATGATTTAAGGAAAGAAAACGAACATTTTATATCTGGAGTAATATGGCTGTTTTCTCGAATTCAGTATTTTGAAATTGCATCTATACTTTTTCTAACGATTCCCAAAATACGAATTATCTATTTTTAAGAGGAATCGATTCCACTTTAGCGTGTGTCTTATCTCTTTCTTGCTCTAATCAGCTAACAAAGCTATAATTTTTTTAATTATTATATCCAGAAAATTATTTTTAATAAAGACTGATTGTCGATATAAGTTTACATTTGCAACTCAAATAGTTCTAAATCTTATTCTAAATTTATACAGAACATTCAAAATTTTTGTATGATGTGGTATTCTTGAAGACGGAAAATTATATCTTATTCTTATTACCACATAAATAACGTAAATTTAATAAAAAATTAAGTTGACGATACAGAACTGAATAATCAAATAATCATGTTATATTATTATTTTTTATTATATTTTAACTTTAATTTTATTTTGTTGAAAAAATTTGTTGAACAAATATTTTGTTTAGGTACTTTTTTTTATTAAAGTTACCAAATCGCTAGGTGGGATACCTTTTATACTATAAGAAGTATGGATTTCTCACAGGAAGTTTAGACGGGATTAAAAAGTGGGACAGTTAGTAGGTAATCATTTACACTTTTCTTAAAGCAGCGCAAGTCGTAAATCAAGCGTGCACCAGCTGTCGGGAACAACTTTAATGGGAGAGCATTCCACATTCGCGAGGTGCGAATTGAAAACGAATCTCCGAAGCTCGTTCTATCACATCTGGGAATTTTTACGAAATATGGGTGTGACGTTGAAGCGGTACGTGTTTGGCGTGAAAATATTTGAAGTTGAGGAAGTAGGGCCTTTACTTCCAGGGAACACGTATCCTTTCCAACAAGGTATTTATAAAAAATGGAAAGTGAACCTACATTACGACGGTGGTTGAGTGAAGTTAATGAGCTGGTGGTTTAGTCATTGTTTATCAATCTAATAGCCCTTCTCTGAACTTTGTCCAGGTATTCAAGATGGGTTTTGGGAGCACCAGCCCATATATGCGAATTGTATTCTAATTTTGGTCGTATGTAGGATTTGTAAATATTTAAGAGATCAGAGGGGAAAAAGTATTGTTTACATCTTTTTAGAAAACCAAGACATTTCGCTGCGTTTTTTGCAGTTTCGAAAATATGGACTTTCCAACTTAGATCGGAAGTTATTTTCGAGCCTAAAATGTCAAGGCTCTCAGATTTACCAATACTTTCGACTTGAAAAGAAAATTGAGGATCAAAAGTTGACAGCTTTCTAGAAATTAGGCAGCATTGAGTTTTGGATGCGTTAAACTCAACTCTGTTGAGAAGACCCCATTGTGTACTTATGTTAAACTTTGAAATTCTTTATATGTTATGTAACATTATTTCATTTTATATACATATATTTATACTTAAAATAAAAAAGTTCTGAATATATTTATTTTTTTTGTACTTTTACTTTGGGATATTTACCAAAAAGAACAAAAATTTAATATTAACTTTAATTTTTATTAGGTACATCAAAGTTTCTATACAGATTTTATTAAAAACTTTATAATGTAAAAAAAAAGGTTTTTTTTTTTTAGGAAATATATGAATTTTTAAAGTTTGTTTCAATTATGGTTTTTAAGATGAAAATATATTATAACACACATTCCACATTAATATTAAAAGAAAAATTTTCATTTTTAAAATGTTAAAGAAATTTTTTCCCTTCATTATTAAGATCATAAAATTATGTTATGGAAATATGTTTATCTTATATAAATCAAGAATAATATTCACTCAATTTTTATAAAGTAAATAAAACATAAGTGTAACTATTATTGAAATAGAGAAAATTAAAACTTAACATTATTAATTAATTGGTTCTTTTATTAGTTATCTTCATATATATATTATATATATGTATGTATGTTCTATTTTTGGTGTTTTGACAAATGTAAATTTTACAAAAGCTGTTTCTATCTCGCTACGATTGTCCTGAAAAACAATTTCATTTCGATTGCGTTTGCGTTTGCCGGCTGTTAAGAACAAAATTATTTGCTCAAACGCTATTTTGTAGTAATAAGAAAATCTCAAATATAACTTTTAAATTGATTTTTTGGAGCAACATGTAGTTAAATGGTATGTTTTTAATGAAAATTTATATATAAAACTTACATAGATACATAGATCTATTTTTCAGAATTTTCTTTTTATTTTACATTTACAAAAAGGAGCACATTATGTTGATTGCATTTTCGCCTTTTTCTTTAATTTTTTGTTTTGTTTAGTAGAAGAAAAAATAAAAAAAAAAAAAAATTTCATAAATGTATAACTGAAAATTTAACAAGAAAACATGGAAAAATTATTTAAGTTGAAATCTTGGTAAACATTCAATTTTTTGTATATACTTTAAAAGTTGAATTTTTTTGGAAATATTCTTGCTGTTCTTGTTTTAGTTATATCTATACATCATGACTTTAAAATGTGTTAATGGATGGAAATTCAAATGAATGCTGTACTATTTCTTCTATAAAAGACTTTTATATTTTTTGAAGGTACAACTATAAAAATATTGATTGGTGCTTTTTTATACTATCTTTGAATTCACTAAGCTACGCACTTCGCTATGCTGAACATTCATTAATTTGAGAAATTCATCTATATCAACAGCAGAAAAAATTTGGGTTATTCGTAGCACATTATACGTGAGTTGAACAAAAATAATAATTATATAATTATATGGATAAAAGGACTTCAAAATTAAAAAGAATAAACAGTTTTATGTTTTGAAGTTTCTATATATAATAATAATATAAGAATACATTCTTAAATAACTTAAAAAAAATTTAATATATATTATAAGAATACGTTCTTGTGAACATAGAAGATAAAATCTATGGCTTGCAATTTTAATTTACAAAAGTTTTTATTTATGTCAATTTAATATCATTGTTTGAATTCGTGGTTTTGAAGAGAACCCATTCAGTCATTATTTTATTAGTAATATAATATCAAATGCAGTTGTTGTTTTTATTTCTCAAATTATTTCTAATTGCTTGTTAATCGCAAATTTATTAAATACTCTACCTTTTAAAAAACCTTTAACTTTTTAAGGTGCAAATAAATAAGAAAATTTTTCTTTTTCTTTTATAAAAGTAAGTGAAATTCCAACAAGATTTTTTACTTAGAAGAACGTAAAAAATCCTTCATTTTTATTTAAAAAAAAATATGAATTTTATGATAAATTTCTTTTAAATAAATTATTCACACTTGAGATAATTTTTCAAAAAAAAAGTAATAAAAGAACCTAAAAAAAGGACTGAATGCTTGAAAAAGGATTCATTAAGTAATAAGGAAACAAAACCTTTGGATATAATTAATGGTTTTTTTGTTGTTAATTTTATTATTTGAAAAGTTTGCCAATACAAATTATTTATGTAAGTCTCTTGAGGTTTTCCCTAGGGTTCTTCTAATTCCGAAGTGATATTAATGCACCTAACTCAGAAGTTGAAGGATTGGAAATTTTTTTTTTTAATAATAATATCGTAGTCGATTCGGCGACATAACTTTATCGAATAAAAATTGTATTGTACTTAAAATGCCTATAACTGAAATCTTTAGCTTTGTCCAAGCAACAGCATAGGTGTAGAATTTTGTGAAAGCATATAACTTTGGCATAATATTTAAGAACATCGACGTCGAATTGTCGAACATAGTCGTAAAAAGCGGATATTAAAAATTATATAAACTTATGCTTTTCTAAGACTTTCTAAAAAAAATTCATTAATCTGCACCTAATTGACCATACTTAAGTTAAATATGAAACCACATGTGATAAGAAAAACCATTTAATAAAATCATTTCTATTTAAACATTAAAAAAATGAAATATAAATATATAAATATAAAAAGAGAAAATAATAATGCCAATCAATCATTCTTATAATCATAATTGAATTATCCTTACATTCATGTGGTTGAAAAATTTAAGTCCTTAAGGGTAAAATATTAAAATACATATTTTGTTTTTCATTATCTCTAAAATCTGACATAACTCAAAGAAATTATATTTATTATCATTGAAAGCATAATATTCTCCCATCCAAATATATGATGAATGAGTAACCGGATATATATTAAATTGTAAATTGTTGTGAATAATTTAGAATTAGTTTCTATGTGAAAAAATAAAATAAAATTTGTACAGTTCATCTGCCAGGCTCACTAAAGCCTTAATACCCTTCTTAATCTTAAAGAAAAGATATAGTCTAAAAAGGATTCACATTCATTATACAATTCTATTCCTTATAGCTCTAAGAAACTTCTAGTTCATGAAAGTTAATTTTAAGACTATTGTGCACTAGTTCTCCAACCATATAAATACAAAATATAATATACAATTTAATACAGTTTTAATTTGATTATAATGATTTGAATAATGTTTGGAAAATATGGTGTGTAAAAAGAATTGGGTTAAAAAATCTAGAAAAAGAAAACGCTAAAATTTCACTCAAAAATTTGAATAAACAAATTTTAATATTATTTATAATCGTATTTCGAAAAGCTTTCAAAATGATTATGTAAGCATTCAAAATATGGTTTTTGGAGGGATCACAATTTAGAGTATTATTATTATTTTTTATTTTAAATCTTCCATCAAATGAAATTTCTTTTTAAATAATGAATTTATTTAAAAAAAATAGAAATTGAAGTACATATTTTTTTCTTCAAATAATAACACGTGCTGTAAGGACTTGAGTTTTCGTTTAAAGTTCTTGATAATTACAAAAAAAAAAAATATTCGTTGATGTGAACGTGACAAATATTTTGTGTTTATTGAGTTGAAAAAAATGGGCAATCGTGTTAAACAAAATTCATAAAATATATTTTAGTGAATTTTTTAGTAACAGAAATGTATCAAAAAAGTTTCAAAATCAATAATATAGTTTAATGCGTTGGGGATCGTTATGTTGTATTTAGTGCTATAGAATTTAGATCACTAAATGGAGTATTATATGCGTCAATACACATGCAATCATTTAGATGCATCTGCGTAAATAATGAAAAAATTTAGATGCATCAGCGTATATAATGAAAAAATTTAGATGCATCAGCGTAACTAATGAAATCATTTAGATGTTTCGTATTGAATATTACGTAATACCTAAACAAACATAATATCTCTCACAATATTTCAATACAGCCAAATACAAAAAAAAAAAACATGCGTGTGCCGTGTACGCGCGGGGGAAGTTATACTTCGTAATGTGGAAATGAAAATAGGAAAATAGTTTCTTTAAGACAAACTTTATTAACATTGCTTACAATTCACAATTGATCGCATCTTTTAATTATAATTTTCGAGTGGAGAAATATCCAAATCTATAATATTTCTTTCAAAGGCGATTTTTGACACTTCCCCTTATCGTAGGGATAAAATTATGTGGTGCAAAATTATCTACATTCAATTGCCTTTCGAATGACATTACTAGTTAATTTCTGAGACGCAGCATTAAAACCGGCTGTAAGCAGACTTTCCCAAAAATTGAGATTTCTCAAAATTTGAATTTTGAAAACAATTTTTTTTTTCTCAAAATAACTTTTTTTTATAGAGTCCTTTTAAATGATAAAAAACTGGGAACATGTCGAACAAAAAATAAGGAAACGAACCCGTTCGCAGACTTTTTCTACCTACTTAGTGTATGTGTATCCTATCAAACTAAAAATCTAACAATCAATTGATATTCACAAGAGACTTACCTTGAAATAACTTTAAATCCGTTGCATTGTCCGAGGGATTGTTTTTTTCACTCATTTTTCACAATTCTAGATGAAATAATGAATACTATAAATTAAATTAAAATAGAACAACAAGTACGTATTCCAGCTAATTTCAGGACGCTCATACTGTTTACTTCGCTGGCCGCTGCATAGCAAGAATACCACGCGCATGTGTTTGGGATCTACCGACTCACTCTCTTTCTCTCTCCTCGCGCATGTGTTCGGCGTGGGTATTTCGGAATTCAGAAATTTTATTTCGAAATTAAATAAATTTCGAATACTAATGTCATTGAAGAAACGTTTTGTCTCTGGAATAAAGTGGTTTCCATATTTTTTGTATTTTGTATTTTTAAATTGAGCTAATAATTTTTTTTTATGTTAAGAAATTAAAACAAATATTAATTAGTCAAAAAAAAAATAAATTTCGTGCGGGAACCTTTTTTTCAACTACGTAATTCGATTTTAAAATAAAAAAAAATTTTCGGAAAAAAAAAACTAAAATCGTCGGTAAATTAAAAAAAAATTAAAATTAAAAAAATAATAATAAAAAAAAATAATAAAAAAATAATAATAAATTTTTTTTTTTGTATGTATTTGTGCGTTAAACGTTAAATTTTTTGCAAGTCGCATAAGAAGTATAACTTGAAAAAAATGAGAAAAAATGAGGAGAAAAAATATTCTCTCTTTGCAACTACCTCTCCCCTACGCATTAAAACAGTATATTGGATATGTAAACAAAATTTGTTATACAACTCGTTCTGTATTTTCACAAAAATACATTGACACTTGTCAATTTATATCACTCGACCTTCGGTCTCGTGATATAAGTATTGACTCGTGTCAATGTATTTTTGTGTATACAGAACTCTTAATTAATAACAAATTTAGTTTACATATACAATAATCTACTATTAGTAGACTTTAGTTATGCTTTTGTAAATTTCTAAACACAATTCTTTATAATATACCTATCTGCTGAGCTGATGTACATTTCTTACTCAGTAGATGTTAGAATTACGATAAATCTAAAGTTTAAAAATAATCTTTAAAGATTTAAATTAATTTTCTTAGTTTAATAACTAATGGAACAAAACTAAGTAACAAAATTTAAGTTTTATCATAGATTAAGAATACAGAAAGATTTATAGCTTCATACAAAATTTTTTCATTCTTTTTTGGTATTTTTATGTGAGGGTGATAGTAAAACTTAATAAAATTCTTTTCATACATTGATAATTATCACGTATTTTATTTTGTTTTACTAACACATTCACATGAAAACACCAAAAATAATGTCGTATGAAGCTAAGAATCTATGTATATTCTTTATCTATGGTTTTATGTATATTTCTATAAATAATATTATACTTGTACACAAAAAGAGTTTTATATTGGCAATTTTTATAATAGTCATCATCATAACATTTATTGGCCATACAATAAATTTTATGTAATATAATTTGTCGCATTATGATGCTGTGCGGAAAACCATAGAAAGAAAAGAACAACCGACAAACATACAACATTCTTGGATATGTTCTTCTGTGAACATTATTGAAATCTAAAACACATAACAGAATATTGAATAATAATATTTTTGTGGTAATGATGGCTTGTTGTAAAGAATCTACTAGAAGAAGAGAAACAACATTTTTTTTGTATCATTTATTTGTTTCATATCATTATATCCAAAAACTCGAGTTACCAATTCAACTAAAAGTTTCCCATATAAAGAAACCCAAAAGTTTAATATTTAATCTGTAAGAATTTTTGAGAAAAACGAAAAAAATATATATAATTTTATTGAAGAGGTTATTTTCCAAAGCTTGTTCCAAAGAAAAAAGTACAAAAATTTAGTTAAATTTATTTGCATAATTTAAAGATTTTCAATAAAATTTTATTTCCTTGTTTACTTTAAAATTGATATCTACAAAAATATTCATCTTGAATGCCATTTCGAATATTTCCATGATGATATTGTTTTCTTTTTTTTGTGCCTCTCATCTTAACGAAATCATCATTGCATGAACGAATTTTCATTTTAAATTTCTTTTATTGTTGATTTTTTTTGTGTTTAGTAGGCAATATGAATATAACTTTTTTTTGTTAAACTAAGTGTATCTATTAAGTAGATTAAAACATTTTCAACAATTTTGGTTTATCCGTTTTTATTTATTTCATTTGAAAAAATTGTATGTTAATTTTTGACAAATATACAGGCATTACAAGTTTAGTAAAGTATTATCAAAAAATATGTATATCTAGAAATTTCAGTCCTATACAAATTGTACAAATTGAATTTTTTATTTTTTTTCATAATTATTGACATCCCAAAAAAATAGAGAACATAAAATTTCTCTATTTTGTTTTTTTTATACTCATAAAAAAAGGAAAATACAAATACATAGAAAAAATAAATAATGCACAATATCAATAAAAAATAAAAATTATCACTACTGACAAAATATTCATTGAAGAGAATGTTTTTGAGAAATTTTTTTCTTTGTTCTCTCCGCATAATAAGACTGGGATATCAATCTAATTTTTTTAAACATTTTAAAATTTGAACTTTTTGTATGGACTGAATTTCTCTTATTTATACTTACTTTATGGTATTATAATGTGTAAATAATGGTTCACGATAAAATGGCAAGGCGGATGTATTTGATTGTCTATACTTTAAGTTCAATAAATAACTTAATTTAATTATGCGGCTTTTTTAATCCAAATGAGGAGATAATTAAGAATACTTTGATACAGGAACTTGTTATTTCGGCCGTAATGGTGCAGTTTTATTGCTATTATCCTACGGCGTGTTCGGTCGTCGGTTCGATTCCCACTTCGGACTGGAATTTGTGTCCTATATAATTATTCAAGTGAATTGTATTAGTAAAAATATATTTTTTTTTATATAAATTAATTTATTTAAACAGTCACAAAAAATTAATTAAATATTTGCTCTAAAAAGTATTATTGACCCTATATAACTGTCAGATTATTGCTAATAATTATCTATGTCATCTTGAGGATCAAAGAAAACTCTTATCAGTTCCATAGTATATTCATAATATATTATTAGTGTCTTCTATATATTAGTTAGTCTAAAAACTTTTGATTCAAACAAAATTTTTTTTTAATAAAATGTATATATGTAATTATTTATACATAAATTTATGTATAGGTATGTGTAAATAAAAAATATTATAAAGCAAAACTTTCTATTTTAATTTAATTTCATTTACGTTTAAAAAATATTGTTTTATACTTTGTTTTTTTTACTACAGTAAATTTATATAGTAAATAAAAGTGCATTTTATTTGAAAAAATTATTCGTTCATGAAACAGGTAAAAGAAAAAAGTAGAAAAATACTTTATAAAAGTAAATTGACTCATTAATTTTAAAAATAATAAACGTGTAAATAAATTCAACCATAATAATTTTTTCATTTTTGCGAATGAAAATAATATACGAAAAGTAAAATTTTTAATTCCTTTTTTTTTTATTATTTTTTTGAAAAGAAATTGCTATAAATTGTTATGTAAAAGATATAAGAGCATTCATAAATTCTGCGGACATCGTTCGAACAAAAATATGTTTCTTTGGGTTTTTGCTGGAGCAGCAGAAAAGCAGCCTTGCGGGAACCAAACTATTAATTGGGAACGAAAAATAATGCGAAAATTTCAAAATTCTATGCAAAAATATGCAATTAAGTCAAGTTCCAACAAATAACATCCTAAGCAGCTTTAACTGATTAAAAACTATTGAGACATTCTTGTGAAAAAAAATTATCAGTGAAAAATTTCACCGAATTCACCAACAAGCTACCGGATGACTACAACAACCATTCAGAGCCGAAAAGTTTTGGTCATTCAACTAAATTGATCAAGGAAACTGGTTCTTTTTTTCATAGTTCAATTACTATCTGAACTGCAATTCGAGTGTGTATGGAATAAATCAAAAACAAAATAATTTTTTTTGAAATTTATAACTGAATCAGAAATTTTTCTTAATTCAGATTTGAATTGTATTTTGATTGGAAATTTATTGGAATTAAAGCTCTTTTCAATAATATCACTTTGTGAAATAAACATTTTGATTAACTATTTTATGTTTGAAATTTTTCATTACAAAACTATAGGTGACCCAAAAGAAAATTAAAAATTTTACTATATTAAGTGGTAAAAAAAAAAATCTTTGTAAAACTACAATTAATTGCATTTCAGATAAAAAAATCAAAGTAATATAATCTGGATATGGAATTAAAAATGTGTGTTTTTCTTCCATTTAATTCATTGATAATATTAAGAATTTTTTTCAAATCGAAATCAAAACAATCTAAATCAATGTGTTTTGGAATTATAGACA